>JAOTRH010179793.1:0-12046 GCA_034768845.1 Heliamphora exappendiculata | reverse complement strand
TTATGCGAATGAATCTTACTCGTTAAAATTTTTTATGCTGAATAAAAAACAGTAAACAACCTATAAACTGAACTGTTCACCAATTTTATGTTTAATTAAATTATTATACTTTTAAGTTTTTCTAATTAAAACAAGCCAAGAATATATATTTTTTAATAAAAATATAAATAAAATTTAAAAAAACAAAAATAAGTTAATAAGTTAAATTTTATGTTATTTATTAGTCTTTAGCAATCTTTTTTATTTTTTTACTAATATTTTTTATTTTTTCAATTTATTTCATTGAGACAATTTAAAAAAATAAAAAAATTTATTCAAAAAATAAAAATAATTCAAAAAAAGTAAGATTCTAGATTTTTAGCCCAAATAGGGCCTATAGGAAAAAAAAAAAACTAAAAACTGAACTGTCGTTTTTAAAAACTCTGGCAGATTCTAAGGCTGCCTTTTGGCTTAAACTTCAAAAACTTATGTTCTTGTGTTTGACAATTGTTCGTTTGGTTGTGTTTTTTAAAATTATAATTTAAAATTTTTTTTTTAAAAATAAATTTAAATAATAAATTTTTAATATTTTAAAAAGATAAATTGCGTTTAGTGTGTTAATTTAAAAACTCTAACTCTATTCCTAATTCTAACGCTCCAAATCAAAAAAGAAAACGACAATGAGCAAAATCAAACCGTCTGTGTTCGATTGAGGGACAACACCGTGTGTGTTCGAGAGACGACGCTAACAATACATAAATTTTGTTCGATTGAACTATAGATTGAACAGAAAAAGAACAAAATAACAACACAACAAGCTCACGTTTAAAGAACGACGCCGTGTGTGTTCAATTGAGAGACAACGCAGAAAGGGATTGAGTGGGACGACAATTGAAACACCAACAATTTGAAAGGGCGTGCACCGGCGACGACTGAGAGAAACTGAGAGGACGACGCCGACGTTGATGCCGACGACTATCTAAGAGGACGATGCCGACGACAATTGAGAGGGACTCAAAGAACAACGCCGACGCCATCGGTCACTAAGAACAACCGAGGAAGACGACGACGAGAAGATTTCGCTCTCTATTTTGATTTTGTTAAAAAAAGCAGCGAAGAAAAAAAAATGAAAATATGTTTTAGTTATTTTTAAAATTTTCCTCTTTTTAACTCATTTTTTCTTATTTTTTTTCGACATTGTTTTCCAAAAAATTCTAACAAATGGAGTTTCAAAATTTTCAAAGCATAATTTTTCAAAATTTGTTTTCGGAAAAGCTTACCAAATGGACCCACTTTTCAAAATCTTTTTCTTATTGAATTTTAAATTTTTATCTTTTCACTTACTAATTTAAAATATTTTTATATATTTTTAAAAGTACCATAACTTACATGTAGGTTTTTTTTATAAAAAATTAAATTTTTAAAACTTATGCGTCAAAATTTGTCAAATAAGATTTATATTAAACATAAAATTAGGTTTAAAAAATTTATAATTTATTTTTTACTTAATTTTTTTTGGTTTACTGCCTTATTATTTTTTAACTTAACGTCACTTTAAATTAAAATAGTTTTTAATCATTAAGTCATCCCTAAAATTCATCAAACAAAATTTTTGTTTATTTAATTTAAAGTAATTTAAGACAAACAAAAAAAAACAAAAAAAATCCTGACTTAAAGTCAATTTATCAAATGAAGGTTTTTTTTTCGTGTCTATAATGTACTAAGCCCTGTTGGAGAAATATAAAAAGTTTAACTAAGATTTAGCATTTTTTAGAAAGAAAAAAAAAATTAAAATATTTGGGATAATTTTTTATAGAAATTTTTGTAATTAAAATGTATAATATATTCTTACATTTTACTCACTCTCTTTACATTTACTGTTCTATTGCTTGAATCAAACTCAGAATTCTCAAACATTCATTTATTGCTGAATTTTCATCTCTTAGTTTCTCTTCTCTTTACCTTCTCATTTATTGTAAATTTTTTCTGTATAGAGAGTGAGTATTTCTCATTAATACTCTTCATTTATTATTTTCAAGAATGAGTCACCCTTTATCCTTTGAGTGAGTGAGTAAATCTCATCAAATAAGAATTCAAGAGAGATTAGAAGAAAATAAGATAATATTTTCGTAAGATCTTCTTGAAACTGTGTTAAGTTTTTAAATGTACCCGTAAATATTCGATTTACTCAAACGAAGTCTTGAAATTGTAAACGCTTAGAATGCGCCCGTGAAGCATTCTATATAGTGAGAATACTCAAGAGAAAACTTGAGGAGTGGACGTAGGTTTAGAAGAAGCCGAACCACTATAAATCTTTAGTGTCTTGTTCAATCTCTCTATCCCTAACCTCTTTAATTTTTGCATTGGTTTAATCTTTGATTAAATTGCTATATTTGTTTGCTTTATTAAAAAAAATTTGAAAAGGTTTGTAAATTATTATTTATTTTTTTAAAGACTCAATTCACCCCCCTCCTGGGTTGCCTAGAACTAACAGTAGTGAATACAGCAATCTATTTTCTGAATCAGGAACCATCAGTACCATTGGGATTTAGAATTCCAAATGAGGTCTGCAGCAGAAAATAGGTAAATTTACCTTTTCTGAAAGTCTGTGGTTGCACGTCATATGTTCATGTTGATTCTAATACTAAAAGTAAATTGTAACTAAAATCTAGAAAATGTTATTTCATTGGTTATGGAGATGATGAGTTTGGCTACCGGTCTTTGGATGACAAAAATCATAAGATCATCAGAAGCAGGAATGAGAACATGTGCTATACAATAATAAGTCAAAGGTTGAAATAGACAGTGTGTTGCTAGAGACGAAAAAATTCGAGTTTATTGACTTGAATAACATTTCTGAGGGAGCCAAACAGAATGAGAATGAGGAAGACAAGGAGAATGTGAACCCACAGGTGGAACACAGTACACTAGTGACAATAGTTAGGAGGTCTTCCAGGAGCATCAGATCGCCACAGCGGTTTTCACCGTTCTTGTTTTGCATTCTGCTCATTGACAGTGGTGAACCAGAGAGTTATGCAGAAACCGGAGAGTTATGCAGAAGCCTTAAAGACCGAGAGTTCGATGAAGTGACAGTCAGCAATGAAAGATGAGATAGATTCCCTGCTGACGATTTAGACATGGGAGCTGACTAGATTGCCAGCTGAAAAAAGGCTTTGCACAACAAGTAGG
The DNA here is from genome assembly GCA_034768845.1 of Heliamphora exappendiculata. Classification (NCBI taxonomy): domain Eukaryota; kingdom Viridiplantae; phylum Streptophyta; class Magnoliopsida; order Ericales; family Sarraceniaceae; genus Heliamphora; species Heliamphora exappendiculata. The sequence goes on along the minus strand of JAOTRH010179793.1, from coordinate 8,878 downwards.
TATACAGAGTAAAGGAATAACATGACGGCAACAGGCGCTACAAGGCAAGGTTAGTTGTCAAGGGATTTCAACAAAAGAAAGGAGTTGAGTTCACTGAAATTTTCTCTCCGGTTGTGAAGTTGACAACGATCAGAACAATGCTGAGAATTGTAGCTATAGAAGATCTATTTTTAGAGCAGTTGGATGTCAAGACTGCGTTCCTTCACAATGAATTGGAAGAAGACATATACATGTGCCAGCCTGAGGAAATTATAGTGAAAGAGAAGAAAGACATGGTCTGCAAATTAGAAAAAAAGCTTGTATGGTCTGAAACAAGCTCCAAGGCAGTGGTACAAGAAATTCGATAGCTTCATGCAGAGTATCGAATTTACTAGGCTGAAGGCAGATCATTGCTGTTATATCAAGAGTTTTGACAGCTCATATATCATTCTGCTGTTGTACGTGAATGATATGCTCATTCCCGGGCCGTGTATCGAGGAGATCAACAAGCTAAAAAAGCAACTGTCAAAATAATTTGCCATGAAGGATTTGAGAGCTGCCAAGCAAATTCTTGGGATGAAGATAGTCAGAGATAGCACTGTAGGAACCGTGAGACTATCTCAGACAGAATATGTGAAGAATGTGCTGAGCAGGTTCAACATGAATTGCGCAAAACCTATCAGTACACCCTTAGCTAGCCATTTCAGGCTAACTAAGGATCAGTCTCCAAGGACAGAGTAGGAGTAGGAGCACATGAGCAAGGTTTCTTATGCATCGGCTATTGGTAGCCTGATGTATGCCATGGTCTGTATCATATCAGATATCGCACATATAGTGGGAGTAGTCAGCAGATACATGATCAATCCAGAAAAGCAGCATTGGGATGCTATCAAATGTATTCTGTGATATTTGAAGGGGACTATAGAGACGTCTTTGTGTTTCACAAGGACAGGACTAAAGCTGCAAGACTACGTAGATGCGGACTTAGTAGGCGCTGCTGACAGTAAGAAGAGCACCACTGGGTTTGTCTACACTTTGGGAGGCATAGCAGTGAGCTGGGTTTCAAAGTTGTAGAAGATTGTGGCACTCTCTACTACAGAGACAGAATATATTGCAGTGACAGAGGCTGAAAAAGAGATAGTGTGGTTGCAGGGTCTCTTGGATGAGTTGGATAACAAGGTTGACAAAAGAACGCTCTACAGTGATAGCCATAGTGCTATCTTTCTTGTCAAAAACCCAGCATTCCACTCTATGACGAAGCACAAACAGATGCGGTATCACTTCATTCGCTCGTTACTAGACAACAATCAGTTGAATCTTGAAAAATTAGCAAAGCAAAAAATCTGGCTGATATGTTGACAAAAGGCGTCAACATTGATAAAGTGAAGCTGTGCTTGGCTTCAGTTGGTCTTCAGGGATAGAAGACAGGAGGTTGGGTCACACAGGATTAAGTGATTGTATTCGTGGTTTCAAAGTGTTGGTGAGGTTGATGGGATTTCTCAAGGCTTGGAGTGATTTTACTTTAAGTGGGAAAATTGTTGAGCATAATGTGAAAAAAAAATCATTTTTAATGGTAGATCGATCGATCGGTGGTGAGACTGATCGACCGGTGGTGTCTGCATGTGAGAAACCAAGAGCAGTGAGAGACCGCTTGATAGACAAATCAATCCATCTTTAGACCGATCAATCCGTCTATAAAACCAATCGATTGATCTATGTAGGGTTTGCCTTTATAAGCTGTTAGGGTTGCAGCAGCCGCTAGTTTTTGTTTTGGTTCTTCTGTGATATTCTATATTTTTTTTTTCAAGAACTTCTTCTCATTTGTAACCTCCAATTATAATAGTAAAATGTGTGATTTCGTGGACGTATACGCAACTTGCCAAATCACGTAAACCTTGCGTGTGTGCTTTGATTATCACTTTCTATCTTCTTTGTAATTATTTTGTGGTTTATGTGATCGTTATTGATCTCCGACGGGATTAGTAATTGCGTTATAATTCCCTACAAAATAGTACAGCTTAAAAGGTACATTTTTTTTTTGCAAAAAAATTATCTTAAAAACTAGCCCGAACAAGCCCTTAAAATATTAATTTAAAATAATTAACTTTGTCATGCCTTTACATGTATGCAAAGATATAATCGGAACGACATATGCCGAAACGCTATGCTGATAACGCAACAACATCAAGCATTTAATGTGTGATACACAAGTTAGGTTGAAACGATGAGTGGTCTCATCCGATTAATTAAGGAGATTGATTGCGAAGTCGTAACATTTTATTTTAAAAGCTACATAATCAAATAAGTTTTTATTTATTATTTTTTGCATTTAAGAGTGAGTCCTATGTGAAATAAATTATAGAGGCATTAGGGCATTTGAGTATTGATTTAGTAGCTGGAATGACTTCTCCATATATAGAAGCATCTCTAATGTCTTAGTCCTTGTTTGTCTATTTTTTAAAATCTTTTGTCTTTTCTGAGTTTTTGTCATGACCAATTTTTTTTTTAAACCTTAATTAGAGAAATTTAGCAAAGTAAAACCAGAAACAAAAAATTGAACCAAAGACGGAAAGAATTCACTAAAATGAAAAAAAAATATTAAAAACTTGATTTCTTTTTTGGAATTTTATGAATGTTTTGATATTTTAATAAATTTTTATTTTAAAATTCCTCTAGTTAAGATAAGTTTTGAAAGTAAAAGTATTTGAACAAAAAGTGAAAAAATTTGCTGAAGACGACTTTTTAATGAAATTTTGACATTTGAAAGATCCCAAACATGGCCTTAATTTGTTAGTTAAGATAAATTTTAAAAATATTCGAAACAAATCTGAAATAAAAAGTAGCTAAAGACGATTATTTTAATGAAAAAAATTAGCAATTATAATATAGATTTATGATTTATTTCGTTTTTTAGGATGTTATCAATTTATCCATAAAGGTGAATTGAATTTTTCTAAGAATAAATTGGAAGGGTTTGGGCTTTATTTTAATTTATCTATGCGTGGGGGTAATACTGAAAATCAAACTTTTTCCATTTATTCACTTTATTTTTAGAAATTATCATCATTAACTAAAATATAGTTAAAGCTCTGTTCGGAATAGGTTTTTTAAAACCTTTTTTGTAGTGACTTTTTTTGGTTTTTTTATTTATTTTTGTTTAGACTAGTCTGTGATGAAACAAATCTATTTTTTTAAATTTATTAAATACAAAAAATGTTTTATAAAAGTTCAAAGTAGCCTTTTCATTTATCCTTAACTTTTTTTGGGGTAACCATTTCTTATCTTTTTAAGGCCCAATTAGCAATTAGTTTAAAAATAATTTTATTTTTATTTTTTTACGTTTTTAATTAAAAAATTAAATTGCTTTTAAAGTATATTGTTTGGTAATTTAGTTTTTAAGCCAACTTTTTTAAAATTAGATATTTGGATAAAAAAATTAATTTTTTTGTTTTTTAATTATTTAAAATAGACAATTTTATCTTTCTATATATTTGATATTAACACTTATATACAGTTGGCAGTAATAGTAAATAAGTTATGAATAAAAAATATTATTATATTTTAAAAATAGTAAGAATTTAAATAAAATATTTTTAAAATTTATATTTTAATTTCACTTTTTAGTTTTTGAATTTTTTTTTTTTTTTTTTTTGCACAAACAAAACTTTTTAGCTTTTTTAGTCAGAAAGTCAAAACGTCAAAAATAAAAAAAAATTAGTTAGGGCAAGTCAAAGATATTTTAAAATATGCCAGCTTAGATTAACATATAAAAAAAGCTAACTAATTTTTTAAAAATTATATAAAAATACTATATATCAAGGTAGTTCACACATAAATACACTATTAATTTTTGCTAGTTAGCAGGACCGGACAATAATTCTATAAGATCTGTTTTTCATGTCCAGTTTTGAAGAAAAAAAATTATATGTCCTTCAAGCAAAAAAAAAAAAATAATAATAATAATAATAATAATAATAATAATTGTGTGGACAGAGAGTAGTCTCACAAGCGGTGAATAATTAATTCTGTGTTTTACATCCGTACATGTAACAAATTAAATTTTCTTTGTAATTAACTGTACATTTTGGTTTTATTTTGCAACCTAACTTTAAAGTAAGATTTTTTGATTAAAATCATTTTATGCCTAAAAAGCTAAAAGTTCATTTGGAAGAATTATGTAATGATTTAAGTCAAAAATTTAAAGTGATTTTAATTCAAAAGAGAAATTTTTTTACTTAAGATTACTGTGATTCTTTTAAATTTATTTTTAAATAATTTTATATTTAATATAGATCTTGTCTGATATATTTTGGCTAGTAAATTTTAAAAATATAATTTTTATAAAAAATAAATTTGTATAATAAAAATTATGATGTTTTTAAAAATATATAAAAAAATCTATGTAAAATAATATTTTAGATAGGTGCACAATCTTTAAAGTTTAAGCTCAATCTTAATAAAATTGCAAAACTGTTTTGTTGGTACATATCACCTTCTCAAATTTAAAGTTGAGTAAAAAAATTTGTAAGTTTCTACCCCCCACTAGCTAGAAAAAAAAAATTCCTAGCAATGCCCCTAGCTATGCCTAATATTAATGCCTGAATCTAACATCTCTTTCAAGATCTTTTCTCCCATTTTTTCAAACATAATGATATCTCAATTTTCAAGTTTTAAAGGGAAAAAAATATTTCAAACACAGGGAATTAACCATAAAATTTATAAAAATTTGATTTTGATCATCTATTTATATTTAAATTAATAAATATTATAAATTTCAATATAAATAAATAATTAAAATTTAATTTTTGTAATTAATTTATAGTTAATTATCTGTGTACAGTACAGTATTTAAAAGAATCTTGTGGTCATAAACTTGTTACTTTTGGGTCATTAAAGACACCACTGTACAAATATAAAACTTTTGCTATATCAAAAGATTATTACCTCTCACTGCCATTTCAGGTCTGCAAACTAAAATAATTGGCAATAATGCCCTGAGATTTACTTAGCTCCTACTGGCAGGATTTCCATTAAGTTGCCACCTCTCAACACATATTTAGTGAACTCCTTTAAATATTTTGAAAGTTCTAAAGCACTGGTAGTCTGGTACTAAGTTTTTGTAGTGGTTTTTTTGTGGGTTTTTTTTTTTTGTTTTTTATGATTTTTTTTTGGTTAATTTTATTACTTTCTCGATTCATCAAGATAAAAAAAATTTTAAAAGTATAACCGTTTTGAAAAAAGTAAATTTTTTTTGTAGTAAAGATGAAAAAAGCCACATAAAAGTCTTAAAATTACTTTTTTCATCTTAGTTGAATTTTTTTTTAATGTTTTAGATTTTTTTTTTCTGATTTCATGTAATGACAAAAATTTAAAAAGTATCATCGTTTAAACTAACATAAAAACTTTTCACTAAAAAACCCCCCAAAAAAACTATCTAAAAAAAGTTATTTCACAGGGTAAACACTCATCCATTATATATGAAACTTAAAAGTTATGATAATTTTAAAATAACAAATTCTAGAAGCATGTGAACCAATTAATAAGATTATGTAAACTCCAAATTTCAAATATTTTGATTCTATTGTATCCGATGAACACCATCATGACGACAAAGATTCTTTTCTATGGAAGAGGCAAATTTAGATAATAAATAAAAACCATAATATGAAAGATAACTTGAGTTTTGTAAAATTCTTGAAAAATTAAATAATAAAAATGTATTCAAAAAAATGCAAAAAATAAAAAGAATCAAAATTAGTAATTATACCCCCACCTCTCAACAAAAATTTATGTTGAGAAAGTTTTTCATTAAAAAACAATAAAATATATTTAAAAATTAGTTATTTAACACTATTGTAAACCTTTCTCCATCATAGATGAAACTTAAAAGTTACGATAATTTTGAAATAACAATTTTTTGAAGCATGCGAACCAATTGATAAGATTATGAAAATTTTAAATTTCAAAGATTTTGATTTTATTTTACCCAATGAAGACCATCATGACAATGAAGATTTTTTTTTTTTTTTTAAATTTTTTTATGGAAAAGATGCAAATTTAGATGGAAAAGAGGCAAATTTAGATGGCAAATGAAAACCATGATATGAAAGATAACTTGAGTTTTGGCAAATTCTTGAAACATTAAACAATAAAAAATGTATTCAAAAAAATGCAAACAATAAAAGGAATCGGAATTAGTAATTGTACCCCACCTCTCAACAAATATTTATGTTTGAGAAATTTTTCACTAAAAAACGAAAAAAAAGAACTATTTAGAAAAAGTTATTCAACTCGGTAAATCTTTCTCCATCATAGATTAAACTTAAAGGCTAGGATAATTTTGAAATAACATTTTTTGGAAGTATGCGAACTAATTTGAAAAAATATATGATTTTCTTTTCTGTTTGATAAAAAATAATATTTTATAAATTTTAATCAATCACGTTCACAAAATGAAAACAAACAAGAAGTAAACACAATACGTAGATTTCTTCCCAATTAATAAATATTTTAATGATCTTATGTTTCCCTATTAACAAGAAGTAACATGTTTATTATTTTTTATGATTTTTTTGGAGTTAATTTTATTACTTTCTCGATTCATCACGAAAAAAAATAAAAGTACAATCATTTTGAAAAAGTATTTAATTTTTTTTAGTAAAGATAAAAAAAAAAGCCACATAAAAGCTTTAAAATTACATTTTTCATCTTAACTGAATTTTTTTAATGTTTTAGATCAATTTTTTTTATTTTTTTGGTTTCCTATAATGACAAAAATTTAAAATGTATCATCATTTAAACTAGCATAAAAACTTTTCACTAACAAATGAAAAAAATTATTTAAAAAAAGTTATTCCACACAGTAAATATTTCTCTATCATAGATGAAACTTAAAAGTTATAATGATTTTAGAATAACAATTTCTAGAAGCATGTGAACCAATTGATAAGATTATGTAAACTCAAATTTTTAAATATTTTGATTCTATTGTACGCAATGAAGACCATCCGCATGATAAAGTTTTTTTTTGTGTTTTTTTTTACGCAAAAGAGGCAAATTTAGATGACAAATGAAAATCATGATACGAAAGACAACTTGAGTTTTTCACGTACACATTTACGTACACATTTGCACACCTTCACACGCATCACGCAGTTTATTAAAGACCATTTAATCTTTTTATTTTGGATCATCTGATCAACGATTTATATTAAATTGATTAAACGAATTAATTTAATAAGTAATTATTTTCAGTTATTTCTCAAAAGGTGCATTTTGCCAAAAAGGTATTATTTTTAAATAACGAATTTTTGAAAAGGTTTTCTAAAAATATATATTTCTTTGAAAAGACTCCTTTCTGTCTTTTTAAAAACTCATACCCATTTTCTAAAAAAGGAAAAAACTCTTATCTCTTAAAATAAAAAATCTTTTTCTCAATTAAGTAGGATTTCATGAAAGTTTATTAACGTTTACTAGTTATTGTTTTTAAATTAAAAGATTTCGTTGTATTCTGGAAACGATTTGTCAGAATTCGACATAATACTTTAATAGTGATGGTAAATTACGTTATAAAGATAGTGTCTTTAAATACGCCTTAAAGTATTCTGTCAATTATTTTACCAACATAGATTAAACTTAAAAGTTCTGATAATTTTGAAATAACAATTTTTGAAAGCATGCGAACCAATTTGATAAAATATTTGATTTCTTTTTTCATTGGATAGAAAATAATATTTTATATGTTTTAACCAATCGCACACACGAAATGAAACCAAACAAGAAGTAAACACAACACGCACATTTGTTACGTAGAAAAACCCAATACGGGTAAAAAAATCACGGGACTACCAAATTCAAGAATCAAACACTAAAAAGTCGAATAGTTACAATACAACTTATAAACTATTTGATTGAGCCCTCAATTCTCTAGTCCTAAGTTTGTATGCCGAATCCACGTTTACCGTTCTCTACTTGATTCTAGCTGCAATGAATCCTCGAAACAGCTTCTTCTGTAGAATCCTCCGTCAAAACTTAGATCACCGGCTAAGATTTGTCGCAAATGATCTTTTTGATCTTTTTGGGGCTTGAAACACACTTCTGAATATGAGTTGGGCTCAGAATAGTAATATGTTAAAAGTATTTTCATGACTTATTGATTACCTATATATAGGTCACCTTTAAACTCAGGCTGACAGAGCTTCAATTTAATTCAAATCGGTTGGAGTCTGCTCGAGCGGTCCTTTGGACGCTAGAGCGATCATGTGGCCGAATGCTTCTGTCGAATCTTGCTTTAGTTGCTTATACCATTAGCTTGTGCAGTTGTATATTGGATCCCTCACTTTGATTAGGATTATTTTATTAGATAAGTCTTGGATAAATATACACCGATAAGCCTTATCTTAACACACCTATCCTAATAGATTTTAAACTCAACACAAACTCTATTTGACACAAACTCTATTTGAACTAATTCTAACCAATTAAGGTCTCATTTGTTTCGGCGGACTATTAGTCCGTAGTATAGTCCAATTCGATGTTTGTTAAGCCTCCGAACTAGTTATCCGGACAGGTTGCTAGTCCGCCATATGATGGATAATTAGTGAGGGAGGGGGCGTGAAATTAAGAATAATTGAATTAAGAAGTGAATTTAAAATTTTTAAAAAATATTAAAATATTAAAATAAATAACATAAAATTTAACTTATTAATTTATTTAAGTTAGTTTTAAAATAAATTTGTTGGTAGAATAACCAACGCCAAAATAAAATACATGCTCGGGGATCTAAAAAATACATCTTTATTAAACTTTCAACAATTTACAAAAATCTGAAATTACAGAAAATGAAATAACAGAAATAACATAAATGGAATTTGCAAACCGAGTCCTGCAATCGCAGTTT
>JAOTRH010179792.1:0-43376 GCA_034768845.1 Heliamphora exappendiculata | reverse complement strand
AAATTAAGTAAATAATATGAAATATAAGATTAAAAATCAAGAATTCTCATAATTAAGGTAAAATGACCATTTTGCCCCTAGTACAGCAAAATATTTTAAAAATTCAAATTTTGACGCATGGACACCCTGAATCAAGGATTTAAGTGCAATTAAGCAGTAAAGAACAAAATAACATCAAAATGACAAAAATACCCCTAAATGGCTGTCCACCTTGGAAGTTGTGCCAAAAAGTAGCTTTTTAATTTTCTTTAAGCTTAAAAAGATGAAAAAAATGTCAAATTAAACATTATGATGGTCCAAGACTTGTTGAACAAGTAATATATATAATAATATAGTATTATAGGTTAACAAAATCAAACAAATTATTATTAAAATTTATACAAAACAAAATAAGTCAAAAAGTCATATATTGCCAAAATAGCTTAAATTGACTTAAAAAACTATATCTATTTAATCAATTACTATGAAAACTATGATAATACATGGAAATATTATATTCCTCATAAGCATACAAAAATAATAAGTCTCGGTAGGAAAAGACACAAAAAAGATACATCAAATTAACTTTTAATGCATTTTCTTGCACAATAGGGACACGAATATCGAGACAAACCCTTTGATTGATATGGGATCAGATTTTTGTCTCCCAAACAGCCACCTAGCTACTTCTAGCTTCCCAAAATCTGAATTCTAGTCTCCAAGAATTAAATCAAGTTAAATCAACCTCAAATCACATTTAATGAAATGAAGAAAAATGGAGGCTTTTGTGTACTTTTTGTCTCCCATGTGTTCCCTATCCTTCTCCTATATAAACCAGGCCAAACACCACTCTATCCCCTTCAAAATTTCGTGCAAGAGAGTGAGGGACCAAACCTTCAATTGTTCTTAAAGTATTCTATGAGTTTGAGGAAGAAGAAAGAAGAAAAAGGAAGAAACTGAGGAGTTTTCGAAAGCTAAGTCCAAATCAATCCTCCACCATCCTTTGATCTCTCAAACAAGTAAGTAAAACCTCTAAATCTTGTTTCTAATATCCCTAAAAATATCCCTCAACCCATCCCTTTAATCCCCTTAAAATTCAAGAACCAAAATCAAACCGAAAAGGCGTCGTAGTTGGAATTTAGGGGCTGTTATGTTTGTGAATGTTATGAGATGTTGTTGTATGTTGTTATCTTTGAGTTTGATGATCTCTATGGGTGCTGGAGTCTTGATATGTAAGTTTGAAAGACAAGAATGCAAGGAAATAGAACCAAAACTTGACATAACATAAGTAGAGGACCTAAACCCTAAGAGGCTTGATTTTCTAGAACTTTGATGTTTCTTCCCTGAGATTTAAAATACCATAACTCAATGTAAAAAATTGATCTAAGTATGATTTTTGTGTCCAGAGTTAGATTTTTTTTATCGTTCATCCAAAGTTGGTTTCCACTCATTTGCATAACCAGAACTCATGATATTGTAATTTTACCAAAGTGTGTCATTTTCTGACTAGTCAACACCACCGACTTGGAAACCCTTGTTTAGAATAAGATCCAAACTTTGTTTAAAACATGCAAGTTGTAGATAATATGTATATCCATCTACCCACAAAAAACGAGAACAAAATATTGAGGTTTTATAGGAAAAATCCTCTTTGAAATTCCTTGTTGATTTTCAATCCTCGAGTAACATTCTGTCACATATTTTTATATGGCCCAAAACCTCTATTTTTTGTGATCTATTACAAACATAGTCTAAATGAACTTTCTAGCTAACATATTGATGTATGTTTTGCCCAAAAATTAGACCTTAAAGCCTTGGGATGATATCCACAAACCGTTTAAAACCCTCTGTCCAAAATCGGCTCTGTTGAGTTTTGGCGGCTGACAGAACCTACTTTTTAAATTGGCCAAAAAGTCTAACTTGTTTCAAACAACTACCATTTGTTCTAAACATAAAACTTGTAGGGAATTTGTTAAAATAGATCATACTAAAAATGGGCTCATTAGGACTTCATTTGATACCTCAAAATCGAGAACAACATAAGCTAGTTTTTGGTAAAAAATCTGGAGTAAATGCTGAACCATTTTTGCTTCGAATGAAATGTTCACTCATTTACCTTAGGGTTTGGCCTTAGTGATAAACATAAGAGTTGTAGTAAATATTTTTATATAAATGGTGTTTTTAAAAAATCATAACTTGATTCCAAGTCTAAATGCCCCAAAACCTCGTCGACCCTTTTAATTTAATACTTAATTTTGGCCTTAAACTTTGCTATGTGTATGTTTGAATACTTTCTATTGTGAGACAGAAGTTTGTATTTTCATCGGTTTGAATTAGTTGATTAGTATTTTTAAGTAAATGTACGATGATTAGAACTCATACTATCAAGTTAAATCACATCTTGAGAATTGTAGCATGTGCTCCTCATACTTATACCTTATGCTTCGCGAATTGTACCATAAACTTTTCTATGCTAGTTGATGCCATGCTATAGGTTGTTGTACTTGAGATCCATATTTTACATTATGAGCAATGTAACTTGCATCTTGGCATATTGGAGTCTATTTGTGTAAACCGTTGTTGGGATGGGTTATTATCTTTCTTGGTTCTAAGTCAAGGGCGTCCCTGGTTGCCATTTTGAAATGGTTTGGCTTATACACCCTGGGTGCGTCCCCGGTGTCTGAAATGGTTTATCACGAAAATTGTTGGGCACCATGGGTTCATCGCTAGCATTCTGGTTTTGGTAGTTTGGACTTTGGAGTTGACACTGAGCGAATGCATCATACTTCTTAAGGTGGGAGCGTTTAGGTGCATCCCAAACCTCATGCTGTTGCTTCACAACGAGGAGTAGTGATGCCTTTGGTATACGATTTATCTATAATCATACTTCCTAAGGTGGGAGCATTTAGGTGCGTCCCAAACCCCACACCGTTGCTTCGCAATGCAACGAGGAGTAGTGATGGCTTTGGTATATAATTTATCTATAATCATACTTCTTAAGGTGGGAACGTTTAGGTGCGTCCGAAATCCCACGTCATTGCTTCGCAACGAGGAGTAGTGATGGCTCTAGTGTATAATTTATCCATAAAGTCTGTTCTTTCGAATTTTTCATGGTGTAAAATTCCTATTATGATCTGGGTGTTTGTCAGGTTGGACAATTGCATTGCATACACGGCATTTCATACGCATGTTATTGACTTATATGTTACCATGTTATAAATTTATCTGTTTCCTTGACTTTAAATTTATTGAGTTAGTGTTATATGATATGTGTTGTAGAATATTTTGTACCGTGAGATTAGTTAGAAGGTTAGAGTGTTTTCTTCTAGTAGTTAGAAGGTTAGAGTATTTTCTTCTGGACTTTGGCTCATGTCATTCGTGCCATGGGTGAGGAGGAGAAATTCTTCGAGGAAGTTGCTCCCGGTGAAGAGTAAGGTTTTGCAGAACAAGGCGAGTGGTAGGAGCCAGCATACCTTGACAATACTAGCTAAAAGACATAGTGTTCACCCTTTTCGAGGATTGTTCTTTCTTCTGTTTTTGTTCAGTTTCCATGGGCTCAGCGTACCTTTTGTTGAATTTTTAGGGAAACTGTAACCGCTATGTATTTAAAAAGTTTAGAACTCTTAATGATGTAATATATATGATACATATATATGAATGAATGGCAAGAATATCCCATTTTATTTACATTTATGTATGTCCCAACATGCCCGGAGGACGGGGCGTCATAGTTGATATCAGAGCCTAAGTTCAACCCTTACCCACACGACCGTAACCTAGGTGTAGAAGAATTTCATGTCCCTGAGCCCTGTAAAGTTATATATACTAACACTTTATCATCTATACATTATAAGAACTAAAATCTGCTGCGTCTAAGTCTTATAGCGAATCATGTTAGGACATTATCGAGATCAGAAGCAGCAAGGAATCTACATGTGAAGGACGAATAAGGGCATCGAGATCAAAGACTAAAGATTCATGGAACGAGTTATCGTATTTTAAAGGGGTAGACAGGAGTACGTACTAGGAGAAAATTATATCATTTACATAAATTTGTACAACTAGCATGTCACTTCATTCAGACTTGATAAAAAGGGTGGTATTAATTTTTTTCTAAAAAACTCATTTTCAATTAAGAATTTGCTAAGCCTTTCATACCAAGCTCTAGGTGCTTATTTTAAATCATAGAGAGCTTTGGTAAGTTTGTAAACATGGTTTGAAAGTTTTGAATTTTTAAAGCCAGGAGATTGTTTCACATAAACTTTCTCCGAGATGAAACCATTTAAAAAGGCACTCTTGACATCCATTTGATAGAGTTTGAACTTTTTAAAACATGAAAAGACAAACAACATCGTAATGGCTTCAAACCTAGCTACAGGAGCAAAAGTCTCATCAAAGTTGATGCCTTCTTCTTAATTGTAACCTTGGGCTACCAATCAAGCTTTGTTCCTAAGAACTACTTCATTTTCATCCATTTTATTTGTAAAATCCATTTTGTACCAATAATGGAGTTTTCTTTAGGTCTTGGGACTAAAGTCCAAACTTTGTTCCTACCAAATTGGTTTAGCTCTTCTTGCATAGCCAAGATCCAAAATTTATTATTTTTGACTTTCTCAAAATATTTTAGTTTAGTCTGAGAAAAGAATATTAAATTACCACAAATATTATGTAGAGAAGAGCGAGTTTTGATACCTTGAGATGGATCACCAATGATTAGATCTTTTGGGTGACCATGAGCATACCTCCACTGTTTAGGTAAATCTGAATTTTCTAAATTTTCTGATTCTATTGTCTATTGGAGTGCATTTTATTGTGGATTTGAAGCTTTCTCTTGATTTGGCTCTTCTTTTTCCTTGATAAAGATATCTTCCATACATTTTCTATGTCTACAAGGTTAATTTCACATAAATCATTTGAAGAACCAAGGTTAGCTTCATAAAAAATAACAGGTATAGATTCTTCAACAACTAGGGTCCTTTTGTTAAAAAATCTATATGCTTTGCTAGATATAGAATATCCTAAAAAAATACCTTCATCAAATTTTGCATCAAACTTGCTCAAAAGTTCTTTATTGTTGTTTAAAATAAAATATTTGCATCCAAATGCGCAAAAATAACTAATGTTAGGTTTTCTTCCATTCCATAGCTCATATGAGATTTTCTTGAGAGATGCACTTGTCATAACTCTGTTTCTGATAAAACAAGCGGTATTGACATCCTCAACCGAAAAGTATCTTGGTAGATTGTTATCACAGAGCATGATCCTAGCCATTTCTTCCAATTTCTTATTCTTCCTCTCAACAACTCTATTTTGTTGAGGAGTTCTAGGAGCAGAGAAATTATGGTTAATACCATTTTCATCACAAAACTTTTCAAAATCTTTGTTTTCAAATTCTCTACCATGATCACTCTAGATACTAGTGATTTGAAAACCTTTTTCATTTTGAACTCTCCGAGACAGTTTTGTAAAAGAGGCAAAGGCTTCATCCTTATGAGCTAAGAATAGCATCCAAGTGTATCTAGTGAAGTCATCTACAATAACAAAGGCATATCTTTTGCCTCCATGGCTTAAAGTCTTTGTTGGACCAAATAAGTCCATGTGCAATTGTTGTAATAGCCTAGAAGTTGAAATCTCATTTTTAAAATGAAAATAACTTCCAATTTGTTTGCCTTGTTGACATGCTTCACACACTTTGTCTTTTTCAAATTTGATTTGGGATAACCCAATCACTAATTTTTTTTTTAAAAGTTTAGAAATCAAGTTCATGTGACATGGTTCAAGCCTTCTATGCCATAATCAACTATGATCACTCAAGGCGGCTAAGCACTAGGTGTTATTCTTAGAAAAATCATTTAGAGTAAATGTATAGACATTTTCATGCATATGACCTTCAAGAATAACTTTGTTATTGGTTGAATCTTCAATAACACACTTAGCATGATCAAATACAACTTTGTAGCCTTTGTCACAAAGTTGGCTTATGCTAAGAAGGTTATGTTTCAAACCATCAACAAGCAAAACATTTTCAATAGAAGGGGAAGGAATTTTACCAACACAGCCAATTCCTATGATTTTTTCTTTGCTATTGTCTCCAAAGGTCACAAATCCACCATCTTTTGGCTTGAGAGATGCAAACATCGATTTGTCACATGTCATGTGTCATGAGCAAGCACTATTGAGGTACCACATTCCCTCGTTGAATGAAAATTTGAGACATACCTGTAGGGAGAATCAAGTTTTGATCTTTGGTACCCAAACATTCTTGGGTCCTTTGATGTTAGTTCCTTGAGGATGTGTTCCTTTAAGAACCCAAGCCTTTTTGACAGAAACATTAGGAGATTTTCTGTATAGGCAGTGTTGACAACGTGCCCATTTTCATAACAGTGAAAACATGTGGCATTTGAATGATTTGATGATGCCTTAACAAAAATATTGCTTAAGAATTTGTGTTTCTTCTTAGGTTTATAACCAATTCCAGCTTTGTCAAAAACACATTTTTGCATTCCACGAAATTTATCTACTTTTTTTTCCTTGAGTAAACTTGTAGACAATTTTTGTAAGATCCTCAACTTTTTCATTCAAAATCTTGATTTCATTTTTCAGATCAGAGACTTGTTTTGTCAAAATAGAAATTTCAATTTTTAAAGTCTCCATTTCAGTTGAGGAGGAAAGAATTAATTTTTTAAAAATGGAATTCTTAGCACCTAATTTTCTCAACTCATCATGCAAATCTTCAAAAGTATTCTGTAATTCTCCTAAGGAAAAAGGGTTAGGAGTTACCTCATCATCTTCTCTGGCCATAAGACATAGATTGGCAACTTCATTTTCTTCCTTTTCATTCTCAGCGCTGCTATCATCGCTTTTGCCCCAAGAAACTATTATAGCTTTCTTGAAGCCCTTCTTGAATTGCTTCTTGAGCTGAGGGCATTCTGGTTTGACATGTACAGGTTTTTTACATTCGTAGCAGATTATTTGTGATACCCCGTTTCCCTGGCATGTTAGGACATATGTAACTATAAATAAGGAACATATTCTCGCCGAATGTTAATAAATATATAAGATAACTATTACATCATTAACGGTTTAGAGATTGCTCAAAATACTTAATAAGTACAGTCATCCAAAAAACTTAACAAAAGTTACATCATGTCTGTGGAAAACTTTTAAAAAAGATCAAAAAGAGACATTCTACGTCTTCAAACTGCATCGTTGGGGTCGACTTGCTCCTGTCGCTCTCCCTCTTCTGCAAATTCTTCCCCTTCAATGAACCCACCTTCTTCAAAGGGTCCCTCTTCATCACCTGTGGCATAAATGCCATGAGCCGGAGCCTATAAGCAAATTCCCTAAACCGTCTAACAAACTCGTGACAAGATATTTTGCAATACATATCGTATAGCACCCAATGCAAAGTTACAGGCTATTTATCAATTTCAATAGGAATGAGTGTGTGATGCAAATAAATGCAATACAGATGTCCAATCCCCAAGTACTTTCAGAACAGTATCATGAATTCCATGCCAGGAATTACAGAGTTAACTTGATGGCTTTGCTCACTTAACCTATGCTAGCCTCTTTGTGAAAGGTAAACGCTCACCTTGGCTACATGCCTCAACCGTTTTACTCAATGGCAACGGCGTGGGGGCGGGCCTCCCAGTTTAGCAGCCTCTCTTATACGGGCCAGCGGTCCCACATTAAGTACTAGGATACTCGCTAAGCATCAACCCAAAGTTTAATTAATAACAGGGATTTTAAAACACACTTCATGTTATTTAGAGTACCAAGATGAGGGATTTAAGACCGCCATAATTAGGCTCTTCTTCGAAGTTACCACCGCAGTGGGGTTAGGTCCGCCAAATTAGGCTCTTCTCCGAATTACCCTTCAAAATATCGTGGGATTGGGGTTTAGATCAGCCATATTTGGGCTCTTCTCTGAAGTTACCACTGCAGTGGGGCTAGGTTCACTGAATTAGGCTCTTCTCCGAAATCACCCAATTTTCCCGTGTTAACACTACTTCTATAATTTAACCATAATTTAAAGAGCAACGAAAACCAAGGGGACATATACCCAACAAGAATGACCGAGGTTTAAAAGAACCAAAAGAAGTATACAGGAAGCAACCCACAACGGTAGGTACAAAAGAAACTCTGATAACCCAAGATGCAAGTGTAGAAATGCTCATGATGTGCAATATGCTTCTTGTGTGCAAATAATTATAGCATGGCATATAAATATGAGATGGCACATGGTACAACTTGCTAAAACATCAAGTACAAGCATGCGAAGTATAACCATAGTTTATGTGACAAAGAATCGAATCACCGGCATGAGTTCATTTCAACAAAAGCAACATTTTCATATACTAATTACTCACAAAGTTCATATAAGTTTCACACACTCAAGTCTCTTAAATAACACCATTCAAGCACTTAGCAAATTTTAGATACAAGTTTTAATTGCTAATTTTAAAGTTACGACAGCATGTTGAAATACTTACGCATAGATTTAGTTTTTAATATTTTAACACCAATTAAATAAAAATATTTTTTATAAATTTCATATTTATCACCAGGGTCAGTTTCTAAAGTAAAAAGGTCATTTATTTTATTTAGTAAAAACCCTTCATCATTTTACAAAGAGAATCTTAGAAATAGGGCTTCTGTTGGCCACAGTTTTGGGGCATCAATTCTGGGACTTTTGGTCAAATTTTTGTGAGGTTTTAGTTTAAGATGTCTCCTACAAGTTTCTTGTTTTGTTCTAAGGCAAGTTATTTTGAAAAAGTTTAATATTTTGGCCAATTTACAAAGAGGGTCCATCCAGCCTAAAAAGGGTCTATAGAATGTGATTTTAACATAGAATGTTCAAAACCATCGGGGTATCATTCGAGGGTATTTTGGGTTAATATTTTCTTAGTAATTAGTTTAATATGTTAGCTACATTTTTCATGTTTACCACTTTTGGATTTGGTTTCTAAAAAGTTAGGTTTTAAGTCTCACAAAAAGGTGTGACAGAGGGGTCTGTCAGTCACTGAACCTTAACAGAGACTTTGGGAAGGATTTTGACCTATCAGGACTTCATATTATTGGTTCATTTTGGGTGGAAGGAAATATAAATATGTCCTCTACAATTTTTATGTTTTGACCCAAGCTCGGTTCTCATTCTAACTTAAGATATTTTGGTTTCGAACTCAGAGTGGTCAAGATCTGACACTTTTTGGAAACAATAAGATATCTTGAGTTCTACCCAAAGAAATCACTTCAAACTAATTTTGTATGAAAGATAACTCGAAAATGTAGATTTTGACACAAAAATAACTTTAAGATCATTTTTTTACAATTAGTTATGATTTTTTAAATTTTGTGTCAGAAAGTGAGTAAGTCCAGAAAATCAGCCCAGCTAGGGTTTCTATTGCCTTGCTTATGTTGTGTACATTTATGACATATTTTCTTTGCATGCATGTTATAAGCTCACATAAATCAAAACTCCAGAACATGTTTAGGCCATAAAACTCAAGAATAAACACATGTAAGTACATTCAAAGTTTACGCATACATAAACAGTACCTAAATCACTCCTACGATGCCTTTTTGAGTTATCTTTGTTTCTTTCCTTTAGGGTTGCTTATAGAGATGGATTGAAGGTTATCTTGGGGGAGAATATCAGAAGGTTTAAGGGAGTTTCTTACCTTATTTTATGCTCAATGGTTGAAGAAGAAATAGACTTAGCTTTATTGTACCTCCCTTGAGCCTTTCTTCCTTCCTCTTCCTTCCTTTTTTCTTCTTCTCTCCTTCTTCTTTCTTAGGAAAGTTAGATAATTTTTGTACTCACTCTCTCACCCTCTCAGCCATACCACATGAAGGAGAATGGAGGGCCTTAGGCAATGTTTTTATAGAAGAAAATGTAAATGGGGATTAATTATTACAAAAATTTAAAATTTGAATTTTCTTTGAATCTCATTGGCTGCATGGGGAGGTGGGCTTTATTATGAGCTTACAAATTTAGATTTTGGGGCAGTGTGGTTCGGCTATGCATTGTTTGGGAAGATAAAAATCTATTTTGGTAATTAATTAGGGTTTTAAATGGTATTTTGGTGTATTTTTGTGTATTTAATTACATAAAATATTAATTTTATGTACCTAAACCTACTAAAACCTATTATATTAATGTATTTATAATTAATTTGGTCTTTCCATGATTTTTCATAATTTTGATAGCAATTAAACAAATAAGTGTAGGCTTTTAAGCTAAATTAAGCTAATTTGACTAGAATTGGTTTTTTGACATATTTATTGTGTAGAGATTTTAAATAATTATTTGTTTACTTTTGTTGAGCTATATTATTATATTATTATGTATATTACTTGTATAAAAATTATTGGGTCAAAATAATACTTAATTTAAACATCTTTTCTCATTTTTAAGATTAAAAAGGCAAAAAGTAACTTTTTAGGCACAAATTCCTAGGTGGCCGGCCATGCAAGGGCATTTTGATCATTTTTGTTGTTATTTTGTATTTTTTTAATTATTTGTATATAAATATCTAATTTTGGGTATCTATGTGTCATCTTTTTTATTTTTAGGAATTTTTGCTGTATAAGGGGCAAAATGGTCATTTTATCTTAATTATGATAATTTTTTATTTTTAATTTAATATTTTATATTATTTACTTAATTTAATCTGTTCTGAGACTTTTATGTGTATTAGGGCTTTTCCTTTGAGTATTTGGTCTCTTTTATGTTTTTCGGGTCAAATTTAGGATTTCTGGGTTAATTAGGGTTTTTTGGGCTAATTAGGGTTTTCCTTGTTCATGCAGTGACCTAGGTTTTCATTATCTATCTGTCGCTAATACTAGATTTTGAGCCGAATTATTACAATCTTGGTGGTTACTACTAGGATTCGGACCAGGGTGTTACAATCTACCCCCTTAAACAAATTTCGTCTTTGAAATTTCATGCAAAAGGTTGTGGATGATTGCTTGCATCTCTTCTCTTCGAAGTCGTGTTCTTGTTTACTTGAGCTGTTCTTTATTGAGGATACAGATAAGGTTGGGCTTGTACATTTATTACGTTGAGCTATTGTTGTTTTATCTTACTAACTTCTTAGACCGATATCTACACAATTCTCAAAGGTCACGTCGCTTATCTGTGGCGCATGAGTTGTTTGGCTAGTGTTATCCTAGAAGCCCTTCTCCTATAAGCGTACCCTTTACTCGTAATGATCTAACAAGGCTAAACTAACACACATCCCAAAGTTGAGAATACGAGCGTCCCTCTAATCATCGATGAATACTCCTTTTTCTCTTATGAAGGTGAACATTCTATCTTATTGATTCTCTTCCTGTTAAGCTGCATCATCCCTCCCAATTCATCCGTTCCTTGTTGAAGTTGATTTTCTTGATATTTTTGCTTTCGTCGACGGATATTGTAGTTTCTTTCCCTTGGTAGTGGGCATTGAAACTTTTTATGTCCAAACTCATTACAATTGAAACAAATTATTGGGTTCGTCTGTTGTCCCCCTTATTGTTCTTTCTCGTTAGCTTGTGCATACGACTTGATAGGAACGAATTGCCTTTTATTTTTCAATAGTTTCCCATGACCAGAGTTACTCTTCCTTTGGTTCCAAATCCTTCTTGCATTTGCCAATTCTGATTTCGTAACTAGTGTCGCTGTAAGACTTGTGCATAAGTGGGAAGCTGTATGCAGACGATCCTTCCCCGAATCGATGGCTCCAGGCCCCACTCAATCTTTCGTGCCTTTGACTCTTCGTCTGGTATAATGGCTGTAGCAAAGTGGCTCAATTCCTCGAAGCGATTAGCGTACTGGGTTACCGTCATTGGTCCTTGTTTTAGTCCCAGGAATGCACTAATCTGTTCCTGACAGAGGGAAGCGGGAAAATATTTTCCCAAAAATAGCCCTTCAAACTAATCCCATGTTAAGGATGCCACGTCTTGGGTGTTATTGATCATAGACCACCAATGGTCTGCTTCTCCTTCCAATAGGTGAGCTGCTAAAGCTACCCGATTTGCCTCAACTTGAACTCCCATTGAGTTCAATAACTTCTTGATGGCCCTGAGCCACTCCTCGGCCTCTTTCGATTCTACTCCTTCCGTAAACGTAGGGGCTCGCTACCTTCCAAGCTCTGATAAGAACCACGCTCAATCACGCACTAGGGGTCAGTTAATGCTGGTGGCAAGCTCTCGTAAAACTTGGGTTAATCCAGGTGCTCCGTCATTAATGGGTCCACTAGTTTGTCAGTGGTGGTTTGGTCTTCTACCAGTCATCTAAAAAAGAGTCTTATGATTTATGGGTTGTTACAATACTTGTATTTCATGTCATTCAAGCTCTGGTGCATAGGCAATACAAGGTTTCAAAAAAAAATTAACAAAACACACATACGACATTGAAAGAGAAGAAAATATTCAACGTGAAGCTTGCTAGGTCCCATAAAAAATAAACGCTGGTAGATACATTGGACAACTGCCTTGTGCTCCCCAAAGGTTGTAGAGTCTCTTTTGGCTCCTGATGCTCATGTCGTTGTCAGAATTCTTCATTGAAGGTGGGGATGACAGGATTCGGACTCTAACATTTTGGTGGAAACGCTGACATGAATATTGATGCGTACAGATACTCCTTTATTTGCACACTAAGGGCATCCTGAACTCAAGGTTTATCTCTTGTTTTCCACTTTCCTACTGTCGGTACGAATCTTTTGCTTTCCAATTTGTTGGATTTGCGGGTCCACTGTGAACTAGTCTGGGAAAGGCGTAAATTTTGTCACATAGTGATGTCATGAGTCCCATAGTGTGTAGTTGTTGTTCCTTACTGTAGATTGTTGATGGCACAGTTCTACTTATTGGGTCCTTTGAAAAGGCATAATCAGTTGAACAAACCCTTTACTTAACCATTTTTGTAGTCGAGGGTTTCGGTCTTTAAAACGTCGTTAAACGCAGACGTTGTCGATACTTTGAGTCGTAATGTTGAGGGAAGATTGCGCTATGATTTGAGGAGATGTTAAGAGGTTCCTGTGCATGGTCCTAATATCCTGACAATCGTTGTTACTCACATACCTATGGGCAAGGTTTTAAAGATCGACAAACTAAACACACATGGAGTTTGATAAGGATGGTCAGCTCAATCTTACTGGTTTCAGAGAAGGTGACCATACGGCAGTGACTAGATAAGCATTTGGCTAAGGATTTCAAATGGTTTAAGCACGAGATGCTACTGGAGTTAGGATATCTTAGGGTGGACTCCTAGATGGTTCAAAGGCATGAGGTCATAGTTAAAGTAATCACCGTTGACTCAGGTTGAGAGGTTAAGAGATTAGCAATTAATGAATATTACAGAGAGGATGTTTTCAGGATCAATTTATGCAATATCAGAATTTAGCCGAAGATATGTTTAAGCAACGGGTAGCCAAAATGGATATTTGCTCTGAAATTACATCGGCCTAACGTATTTCAATTCAAGAATCCAAATCAACTCCCTAGGTTGGGATTTCAAGAGTTCACAAAATTGCTTTAGTCGAACATAGTATTGAAGTCAGGAAATGAATAGTGGTGAAGGATAATCTATGAATGTTATTGGGTAGCATTGTTGAGGACCGGTGCTATTAGAAGCAAGGATTTTAACCAGGTATAAGAGTTGATACAAGGGTCTGGGAAAAGAAACTTATAAGGGTAAAATTGCGGGGTTTTAACAACGTTTCTTCAAAACTTATGCTACTCCGAGTGACTTATCACCTAGGGTTTAGTTAACTTGTCGGTGGTTTGATCGTCTATCGACTATCTAAGAGAGTTTTGAGATTCGGGGGTTATCTCAATTCTTGATTGTTTTCATATTTTGGTATCTCGTGAAATTTAGTTTGAGATCATGAGATAGCTTATAATAGATAGTTTATAGTGAATTTGACAACGAACACTTGCATTTCATTCATCCCCGTAACTGGAACAAAGTTCACATAGCACACACACAACCTTCAAACAAGAGAAAAAAGCACAACGCCTAACGTACTAAAACCTAAACAAACAAACACAGATAAAAGTGGTAAACAGTTGTCTCGCATTCCCAAAGTCACTTCATAAATGCCGTAGCAGTGCCACTGGACCTCTACGTACCAAATCTTCCCTGACCCTCTACGAGCTCTATTGATTTTGGCAATTGGTATCTCCAGGTATGCTTTTGGACTGTTAAAGTCAATTGCTGGGTTGCGTGGGTTGATGATTCCTCTCCTATCTCTTTGTTTATGCATCTGCATCCACTTTGCATCCATCCTATCTCCCAATAGCCTTTTGAATCTCGGTGGTACCTTCAGACGTTAGGTGGTTTCATCGCATATTTCCAATACCCTTAGCGGACCCATGTACCTTGAAAAAGATTCTGACTTTTTCCACTTCTACATCCTTTCGGGAAACACTCTCGCATACACTTGTTCTCCAATACGATAGTTCTTGCGATAGTCCTGCCGGCTCTAGTAAATTACTGCGTCTGTTGCTTCATCATCATCTAGCTTTGGTGGCGGCGCCTCTAGTGGATTATAAAAGAAAGTGATGGCTCGCTCGTCGTTCTCGTTGTCGTCCTCAAGTTCCTCCCCATCGTCTGCTCCGAAATCCATCTCGTCCCCTACTACATTAGGTTCTTCGTTTACTCCTACTTCCTTGACCTCTTCTTCCCCCTGGGCTGGGCACTCATCCAGAAACATCCATGCTAACGAAAACACGTCTATTGGGTCTTGCTCTTCAGCGGGTTCTTCCTCCGGATCTGAGTCCCCTGGTTCTGCGTCAGATGGCATCTTAAGAAAGAAAAATAGAAAAAACCCTAAGATAAGGATTTTTTTTAAGTTGTTAAAATTATACGTGATAACTTAATAGTACATACACTCTACAGAGTTTTCTACGCTACAGAACTTGCGATCTCCCATTTCCCAAGACCTGAAGGTTCACTAAACTTAGGCTCTAATACCAACTGTGACATCCCGTTCGACAGGCATGTCAGGACATATGTAACTATAAGTAAGGAACATATTATAGCCGAATGTTCATAAATACATAAGATAACTATTACATCATTAACGGTTAAGAGATTGCTCAAAATACTTAATAAGTACAGTCATCTAGAAAACTTACCAAAAGTTACATCATGTCCGTGGAAAACTTGAACAAAAGATCAAAAAGAGACGTCCTACATCTTCAAACTGCGTCGTTGGGGTTGACTTGCTCCTGTCGCTCTCCCTCTTCTGCAAATTCTTCTCCTTCAATGAACCCACCTTCTTCAAAGGGTCCCTCTTCGCCACCTGTGGCATAAATGCCATGAGCCGGAGCCCAGAAGCAAATTCCCTAAACCATCTAATAAACTCGCGACAAGATATTTTGCAATGCATATCGTATAACACCCATTGCAAAGTTACAAGCTATTTATCAATTTCAATAGGATGAACATATATAAGAACAAAAGAATGAGTGTGTGATGCAAATGAATGTAATGCAGATGTCCAATCCCCAAGTACTTTCAGAACAGTATCATGAATTCTATGCTAGGAATTACATAGTAGACTTGATGGCTTTACTCACTTAACCTATCCTAGCCTCTTTACGAAAGGTAAACGCTCGCCTTGGCTACATGCCTCAACCGTTTTACTCAATGGCAACGGCGTGGGGGTGGGCCTCCCAGTTTAGCAGCCTCCCTTATACGGGCCAACGGTCCCACATTAAGTACTAGGATACTCGCTAAGCGTTAACCCAAAGTCTAATTAATAACAGGGATTTTAAAACACACGTCATGTTATTTAGAGTACCAAGGTGAGGGATTTAAGACCGCCATAATTAGGCTCTTCTCTGAAGTTACCACCGCATTGGGGTTAGGTCCGCTAAATTAGGCTCTTCTCCGAATTACCCTTCAAAATATTGTGGCAATGGCGTTTACGTCCACCATAATTGGGCTCTTCTCCAAAGTTACCACTGCAGTGGGGTTAGGTCTGACGAATTAGACTCTTCTCCGAAATCATCCAATTTGCCCGTGTTAACACTACTTCTATAATTTAACCATAATTCAAGGAGCAACAAAAACCAATGGGACATATTCCCAACAAGTATGACCGAGGTTTAAAATAACCAAAATAAGAGTACATGATACAACCCACAATCGTAGGTACAAAAGAAACTCTGATAACCCAATATGCAAGTGTAGAAATGCTCATGATGTGCAAATAATTATAGCATGGCATATAAATATGATCTGGCACATGGTACAACTTTTTAAAGCATCAAGTACAAGCATGCGAAGTACAACCATAATTTATGTAACAAAGTATCAAATCACCGGCATGAGTTCATTTCATCAAAAGAATCATTTTCATATACTAATTACTCACAAAGTTCATATGAGGTTCACACACTCAAGTCACATAGATTTAGTTTCTAATATTTTAACACCAATTAGATAAAAATATTTTCTATAACTTTTATATTTATCACAAGGGTCAGATTCTAAAGTAAAAAGATCATTTATTTTATTTAGTAAAAACCCTTCAGCATTTTACAGAGAGAATCTTATAAATTGGGCTTTTGTTGGCCACGGTTTTGGGGCAACTATTCAAGGACTTTAGGTCTGATTTTTGTTGAGGTTTTAGTTTAAGATGTCCCCTACAAGTTTTGTGTTTTGTGATAATGCAAGTTATTCGGAAAAAGTTTAATATTTTGGCCAATTTATAGAGAGGGTCTAGTCAGCCTAAAAAGGGTATGCAGAATGTGATTTTAACAGAGAATATTCAAAATGATCGGGGTATCATCCGAGGGTATTTTGGGCTGATTGTTGCTTAGTAATTAGTTTAATATGTGAGCTACATTTTTCATGTTTACCACTTTTGGATTTGGTTTCTAAAAAGTTACGTTTTAAGTCTCACAAAAAGGTGTGACAGAGGGGTCTGTCAGTCACTGAACCTTAACAGAGACTTTGTGAAGGCTTTTGACCTAACAGGACTTCATATTGTTGGTTAATTTTTGGTGTAAGGAAAGATAAATATGTCCTCTACAATTTTTATGTTTTGACCCAAGCTCGGTTCTCATTTTAACTTAAGGTTTTTTGGTCTGGAACTCAGAGTGGTCAAGATCAGACACTCTTTGGAAAAAATGAGATATCTGGAGTTCCACTCAACGAAATCACTTCAAACCAATTTTTCATAAAATATAACTCAAAAATCTAGATCTGGACACAAAAATAAATTTAAGATCATTTTTCTACAATTAATTATGATATTTTAAAGTTGGTGGTAGAAAGTGAGTAAGTCCAAAAAATCAATCTACCTAGGGTTTCGATTGCCTTGCTTATGTTGTGTACATTTGTGACCTACTTTCTTTGCATGCATGTTGTAAGCTCACATAAACCAAAACTTCAGAACATGTTTAGGCCATAAAACTCAAGAATAAACACATGCAAATACATATAAAGCTTACTCATACATAAACAGTCCCTAAATTACTCGTACGACGCTTTTTTGAGTTATCTTTGTTTCTTTCCTTTAGAGTTGCTTATAGAGATGGATTGAATGTTATCTTGGGGGAGAATATCAGAAGGTTTAAGGGAGTTGCTTACTTTATTTGATGCTCAATGGTTGAAGAAGAAATAGACTTAGCTTTATTGTACCTCCCTTGAGCCTTTCTTCCTTCCTCTTCCTTCCTTCTTTTTTCTTCTCTCCTTCTTCTCTCTTAGGACACTTAGATAATTTTTGTACTCTCTCTCTCACCCTCTTAGCCGTACCACATGGAGGAGAATGGAGGGGCTTAGGCCATGTTTTTATAGAAGAAAATGTAAATGGGGATTAATTATTACAAAATTTTAAATTTTGAATTTTCTTTGAATCTCATTGGCTGCATGGGAGGTGGGCTTTATTATGAACATAAAAATTCAGATTTTGGGGCAGTGTGGTTCGGCCATGCAGTGTTTGGGAAGATAAAAAGTTATTTTGGTAGTTAATTACGATTTTAAATGGTATTTTGGTGCATTTTTGTGTATTTAATTGTATAAAATATTAATTTTATATATCTAAACCTACTAAAACCTATTATATTAATGTATTTATAATTATTTTATTCTTTTCATGATTTTTCATAATTTTGATAGCAATTAAACAAATAAGTGTAGGCTTTTAAGCTAAATTAAGCTAGTTTGACTACAATTAGCTTTTTGACTTATTTATTGTGTAAAGATTTTAAATAATTATTTGTTTGCTTTTGTTGAGTTATATTATTATATATATTACTTGTATAAAAAGTATTGGGTCAAAATAATACTTAATTTAAACATCTTTTCTTATTTTTAAGCTTAAAAAAGCAAAAAGTAGCTTTTGGCACAAATTTCTAGGTGGCCGGCCATGCAATGGCATTTTGGCTATTTTTGTTGTTATTTTGTATTTTATTAATTATTTTTATATAAATATCTAATTTTGGGTGTCCATGTGCCAGCTTTTGAATTTTTAAGATTTTTTGTTATACTAGGGGCAAAATAGTTATTTTACCTTAATTATGAAAAAATTTTATTTTTAATTTAATATTTTATGTTATTTACTTAATTTAAGTTGTTCTGAGACTTTTCTGATTATTTGGGCTTTGCCTCTGAGTATTTGGTCTCTTTTAGGATTTTCGGGTCAAATTTTGGATTTCTATGTTAATTATGATTTTTTGGGCTAATTAGGGTTTTTTTTGTTTATGCAGCGACCTAGGTTTTCATTATCTATCTGTCGCTAATACTAGGGTTTGAGCCGGATTATTACAATTTAGGTGGTTACTACTAGGGTTCGGACCGGGGTGCTACATTATTTCATCATTCTTATGTTCTGATTAGAATCTGTTGGAATCACCTTTGAACTTGGTTGGCTCTTCCTTGTATTCTTCCTTCTTGAAGAATTTCTTTTCTCCTTATTTTTTATTTCTAAGAAACTTCATGAACTACTTTGTAAAGAGAGCCATGTCTTCATTTTCATCACTAGAGGACTCTTTTTCAGATTCTTCATCATGAGTTGAAGATTTGAAGGCATTGCCTTTCTTCTTTTTATTGTTTTCCTCATCATCTATCTTGATGTTCATCTCATGGGTCATGAGAGAACCAAGAAGTTCTTCTTGGTTGAGCTTAATTAGGTCCTTGGCTTCTTGTATAGCTGTGACCTTTGCTTCCCAACTCTTTGGAAAATTTCTGCATTAGTGTAAATCTTGCCAAGAGATTTCAGTCCATTTATAATATCAGTGAAGCAAGTAAACATATCAAAAATTATTTCATCATGCTTCATTTTGAATAATTCATAATTATGAACAAGCAGACTGATTTTTGACTCTTTCACTTGATTGGTACCCTCATGGGTAATTTCGAGTCTATCTCAAATTTCTTTAGCGGTGTCACAAGATAAGATTCTATTGAACTCGTTTGGGTCAAGTAAGCAGTATAGGAGATTTATGGCTTTAGCATTTTTTGTATCTCCTTTATGTCGATTATGTCGATTTCAATCCATTTGGCCTCAGGTTTAGGGACAGCAGCACCTTCAACAGTTTTGGTGGGCTTTTTGGGTCCATTTATGATAGCCCGCCAAAGGTCGTAACCTACGGCTTGAATATAGATTCTCATTCTAGCCTTTCAATAGTTATAGTTTATTCCATTGAATAAGGGAGGTCTATTGGTCTATTGACTTTCTGATTGGATATGTCCGATACTAGTGGTTGCCATATAAAACTCTTAAACTGTTAAGTCAAAGACAATAGCTCTGGCTCTGATACCAATTGTTAGATTTAGGCAACCCAAGAGGGGGGTGAATTGGGTCTTTAAAAGAATAATGACAATTTGAAAACCTTTTTTAAAAATCTTTTAATATTGCAATAAGGCAAGATAAGAAAATATGAAATCAATGCAAGTAATAAAAGATGAGGGATAGAGAGATAGAACCAAACACCAAAGATTTATAGTGGTTTGGCTTTATCCTAACCTACGACCACTCCACAAGATTTTTCTTGAGTATTTCCACTATTCAGAATACTTCACGGGCGTATTCCAAGCCTTTACAATCTTCAAGATTTTGCCTGAATGAACTGAATGTTTACGGGCACATTCACAAGCCTATTTTAGCTTCAAGAAGATCCTATGAAAATAAGCTCCTATTTTTTTCTAATCTCTCTTGAACTCTTCTTTGATGAGTTTCATTCACTCACTTAAAGGATAAAGAGTGACTCACCCTTGAATACAATAAATAAAGAGTTTTAATGATGAACTCTCACTCTCTTTACAGAAAATATTTACAATAAATGAGAAGATAAAGAGAGATGAGGAACAAGAACTGGAGTTACAGCAATAAATGTAAGCTTGAGATTTCTGGAATTGATTTGAGCAATGGAACAATGAATATTAGTCTCCAACCTTCTTAAATGTTGAGAAGTAACTTCTTATATAAGTTCTTGAGCATTTATGACCGTTGGAGGTAGGTGGGAGCAATAAATGCCAAAAATTCATCCGTTGAGATCTGCCGCGTTTTGAATTTTTGTCTCTAGTGTTGACACAAATACCTTTGGTGTCGACACAAAGTGTCTAGGTAGGGTTCCTCAAGTAGTTGGGTTGACACGAATTTTCTGAGAGGTCGACACAATTTTTGAATTCTACCTTCAAGTATTCTGGTGTCGACACATTTGAATCTGGTGTTGACTCGTTTGAAACTTCAGCATTCGGAGGGACCATTTTGTGTCGACTCAACTTGTCTTTGGTGTCGACATTAATTTCTGCAAGAAGCCTCGGGATTTTTGTGTTGACACATTTGTGCTTTGGGGTCGACCCCAAAATTTTGCAGTCAGTCTCGGTATTTTTGTGTCGACACATTTTAGTCTTTGGGTCGTCACCAAAAATCTGTAGAAGGTCTCGGTTGTTTTGTATCGATACAATTTTCATTTGTGTCGACCCAAACATCTGGATACCAAAAGTGAGGATCACTTTTGTGTCGACACAAATCCTATTTGTGTCAACTCATTTGGAGTCCTTTAGAGCAAAGGCTCTTTTGTGTTGACACAAATCTTGTTTGTGTCGACACTAGCTTTGATACCTGAAACATAATTTTATGAGAACTGTTAGGGTGTCAAACCATTGGTTCAAAAGGTTTGACACACTTGATGTGCTTCAAGTATACTTTACCTTTAAAGTATTTGACTTAATTTTCAATTAAGATCAACATAAAATATTCTTGTTCAAGATTATTTAAGTGTTTTAATCCTTTTGAGATATGAGTCAATTCTTTTGGCTAAGGTGTCAATCCAAATGATCAAAATGTATTAACACTTACATTTTTGGACATATAAAATATTATCCATTTAAAGTCATTTATTCTTAGAAAATAAATTATGAAAACCATCAAAATCAAAATAAAAAGCCATTGTGCTAACAGTTTCTCCATCAATTTCAGCGCCAAGGATCTCCAGTTCATTCAGAAGACTGGTCATCTTTAGAACATGATCCCTAACTGGTGTACCTTCAGCCATGTTTGCATTCATTAGAGATCTGATGGCCACCTGCCTAGCAGCACGATGTTGATCCTCAAACATTTCTTTGAGGTTCATAATCATGTCATAGGCACTGGGCATAGACTGATGCTGATGCTGCAAGACATTTGACGTTGAAACCAAAATGTAACAGCGAGCCATCTGATCAACTTTCTGTCACTTTTGATGGACCTGGGTTTCCCTTTCAGTAGCCCCCTCATCAGGTACTGGTGGACATATCTCAGTTAAAACAAACTTGTAATCCTTAGCAGTTAATACAATGTCCAAATTTCTTTGCCAGTCAAAATAGTTTGGTCCCGTAAGTTTGTTTTCTTTGAGAATAGAAGTTAGTGGGTTGAAAGCCATTTTAATCATAAGAATTACATAATTAAAATAAAATTGTTAATTATGATGAATGAAACTTTGAATTCATTTTAATTTGGTTCCCTCTAACATTTTAAAATTAATTCGCCAGCAACCTGGTAACCTGAGAATAGTATGCCTCGTTTGGAGGACGTCTACTATCCTTCATAAGACCAGATAGGTCAATTTCTTTTAATTTTACTATCTAGGCAACTGGCCATGCCAAGTAAAATTAAATAGCTGACATAGTTTTGGTCCAGTATATAATAATAGTGACTTAGTTTGAGATAATACTATTATATACAGTTAAGTGTTAACCATCACCTAAACCCAAATTAATCGATTCACAATGAACTCTTCAGTTGGAGAAGTGATCCACACTAACAATTATCCAGAATTATCCCTAAAGAATGTTTATACTGGCGATACCGCAATTAATCTGTCCGTTGGGGAGAAAAGCCTTACTGCTAACACGCAGGGTTTAATTGCATTGCCTACAAACTGGCGATAGAGACCGCGAATTTTATCTGTGAATAAATTTCCTCTCACATTTAGATTTTTAAAACATTTTTGAAGGTTAGAAAAATCCGTTTAATTAAAATAAATTTATTAATTTCGAAAGTCACACGATCTGAAAGAATCAAATATCTTCCCGTGTACACGATTCCAAAGATTTTGATTTATCAAACCATCTTTTCGTGTTTAAACGCGTAACAAATAAAATTTAATAAATACACAGTTTTTTCTTTAGCTTTTTAGCAAAGGTAATGATTAAAGGTATTTATTTATTTTATTTTCTGTTTCATATTTTTAAAAAAATAATAATTTATTTCGATTAAATATTTTTTTATTTAATTAATTCAAAATCTGAAATTAATTCCCATGTTTTTGTTCAAAATATCCGATTTTAAAAAAAAATCATCTTAAACGTGATATTTTATAAAAAATAAAATATCTAAAAAAAAATTATTTAATTAAAATTAATTAATTAAAATAGACTTAATTTTATTTTTCATTACAAAATATTTTAATTAAAACTAAAATTTTGAATTAATTAAATTAAAAGGATAAATAAAATTAATATTTATTATATACGCAATTAATATAAAAAAATAAATTAAATGGAAGATAAATATAATCCTAATTTTATGATCCAATCGAAACTTTAAAGAGTTTCAGTCTCCTATTCTAAAAAGGTAAACTTCAAAATTTTTTTCTAAATCAGCTACTTTTCGGAATGGGACAAAAACACCGCTGCTAACCTAACACGCCTGAATTGCCGCAAAAATCGCTTCAGGTGTTTGCTTTTGGCTAGGATGGAAACTGCTGAATCCTTTTTACGTTGGCAACCGAAACTGTGTTGGAGACCTCACTAATCCCAAGCATCCATTAACCCAAACAATCGAAACAGCCTCGGATTTGCATTGAAACCGTGTTTGGCGCAACATATTTGCGCCACTTGTTTGGATGGAAAACCACTGCGCCACTGATTCCTCACTGCTGTGATTTGCTTGGGTTTAACACTGCTACAGTTTTGATTGGAAACCAGCACCGCTTCTTGCTTTTGTTGGAAACCGCTTCTTGCTTGCTTCAGTTTGCCTTAAAAATCGTGCGCTCGTTGCTCCAAAACAGCCTGGGATGGGATTTGCGCTGCCACTGTTGAGATTGGCGCTACTCACTGTGCTTGGCGCTTGCTGCCGTAAGGCAGCGTTTGGGATGTGCTTGCTATTTGGCGTTTGGAAATCGGCGCCACTGCTGTGGCGCTACATGGCTTCTGCAGCTGTTTGCTTTTTAATTTTTTATTTAACCAAAAAAAAATTCTGGAGAAAAAAAAAATATTACAAAGTAATAAAATATATATATTCGTGGCTAAAACTACCGAAACCACCGCAAATCACCACTGTTTCTTCCATACCTGTTTTTATTTTTTATTTTTTAATAAATTAAAAAAAAATTTACAGAACATAAAATATTTTACATCGAAACTTATGTCCCGTAGCTCACATTCGATCTAAAAATAATTTTTCTGTCACAGTCAACCCGCGTGATTAAAAAAAATAATTAAATTATCATCTACGCATTCAATCAAATATTAAAATAAATGATTATCATAAAATCGAGATTAGAACACCTGCAAAATAAAGTTAGCAATAGTTCTAAATCTACCATGCCCCGATAATCGTAAACAAAAAATAAAATAGCTCTGATACCAATTTGTTTGAGGTAAAACTACAAGATCATTATTTTTCTAAACGATTTTTGGTAAAAAATTAACTAGACGGTCAAACGCCGAAACGGGCTCAAGATAAAACTTTTGACGACGAATGATCAAAATAAAACCGGCGCAACCAAAGTTAATTTAGAAGAATACCTTTTGTCGATCTAATCTTCAACTACGACTTGATTTCGAGTTGAATCTCATATCAGATCTTCTACTGTATTCCCGTATGCGATTCTCGAATATAATGTGGGCTACAGACTATCGGTGACTCGTACCAGCAGAACCCTGATATCTTTCATTTTGAAAGACAAAAAATATGATATATGAACTATCAAACTGGTTCAGTCTACCCGCATATATATAGGGTTACAACTGAGACTTGGAAAATAATTATGAGTAAGATTTCAAGTGGAACACAGATACCTATCAACGATTTTTGCAATTATGAAAAAACGCAGTAGTTTTTGTAATTTTCATAAAATACTAAATTACAGTTCACACCACTAAAGAACTATAATTGCACTCTGACCCATACTATCAAAACCTTATTGCATTGAGCTTCTTTTATTAAATACTAACCATTTCTCCCCACGTTAAGATTCTCGATACCCGCTAATTAAATTTAATTACTGACAATTTAATTTAATTAGCATATTGATATTCCTTAAACCCTTTCGCTTAACTTATTTGATCGTCGGATAATTAAATTCACCTGTAGGGTTTGACCCGGTCAAAACTTATAAGCATCCTTAAGGGGGTACCGTCAATCCCAATCATTGGGACGTGGATTCCGTCAATAATTAATATTTACCATATAAATAATACTTCTATCCAACTCACCGAGAATACAGACCCACATAAGATCGTACTCTCTAATGAATCAAAATAAGGAATATTAAATATATGCAAATCAATGATTATTTTAGGATTAAGAGGATAAGCACTATTCATAATAACCTTGGAATGTGAATTAATTTATATAGTCAGTACAAAATTAATTACCAAAAATGTCCCGTTCAATACACACAAAGTGTACTAGTAAAGAGAGTCGGGATAATAGACGACGCTATTATCTATTCTCCGTAATCAAGACTGGTCTACTAAAACTCTGTGCTACAGTCATACTGATGATATGTCAATTTTTATCTAAACTGTTAACATAAAACTTATATTCTGCAAGAATTTAAAATCTGATCTTCTGTGTGCAAGCCGTACTCTACACACCAGATTAAATACTATACAGAATATCGAATATCTATGCATAACATTAAAGAAATGATACACATACATTGTCTATAAAAATTCTCAAAAAATAAAATATTAATTTATAAAAATAAAAATACTAAAAATATAGTTTTCAGTATACCAACTCTAATAGCCTTTACTTTGTTAATGTTGGTTCTTGTTGTAAACTTTTTAAAAATAACATATACATAATAGGAGGTTAAAGAGAGTTCAAATAAAAGCAAGCAATAAACAAAAAAAACCTGACTACGATTCCTAAGGTCATGCAACATGGTTATTATTTCTAGATATGGCACATGTATTGTTTGAGGAAAGCAAAGCGAGAAACATGAAGATAAGCGATAAACGAACAAGTAAGATTCTAAGGGTTATGCAATAATATTTCTGTCTCTATCACGCTATAAACAGGCTATACAGAACAAACAAAAGAGACTTAAATATCGTATTTAAACTACTAGTCATGCATAAAACTCACAGCAAGAGCAACAAATGGTGCGGCCGTGATATAAATAGTCACAAAATAGGCGGCCGTGACAAAAACAGGGTTACCGCGAAGAGCAGAATAAAACTATCTCACTGCCGTAACCAATAAATGTTGTGGCCATGATTTTTTGGAGGTACATAAAGGGTATATACATTGCACATGGATTAAAACATGCTCAAATGAATAAGATATGCAGGATAAAGACCATAACCTCTTGGTTTTAGGCTAGATCTACCATCCTTCATCCCCTACAAAAATAATAACTCTAAACAGAATATATAGGGTGATAAATATGAATAATAGAATGCTTGAAACACACTTTCATGATACTGGCTTTACAAAAACCTCACGGCCGTAACTACAGGATATAACGGCTGTGACAAAAAAGAAAGAGAATGAAGCGGCCGTCATATATCATATCCTTAGAATATATAGATATGAAAGTGTATAGAATAAAGACAATAACCCATTTGGTCTAGGCTAGATCTACCATTCATTACCCAATAGAAAGATAAATAGAGGTATAAAAAGAAAAAAATACTAAATAGAGCTGCAAAAGGGTGTACAAGCTTGAAATTGACAGATAATAGAGGGTTTTGAAATGGATTTTTGGATTTCTGGCCTTAAAAAAATGTCACGGATGTAACAACAAAATATTGCGGCCTTTCATATAGAGTGGCATAATTGTACCAACACAAATAAAAAGGACATGATCGTAACTGTAGGTTTAACAAAACATACGGCCATGTGATACAAAGGCTATGACCGTCATGTTTTAGAACCTCAGTATGCTTTCGATGTGTTTAGTGTGCTCGTAAGCATCGAAACAGGACAAAAACTAATGTAAATAAATGAAACAGAAGGTTATGAACATACCGCTAGTAATGAAAACTTGAAGAAAATAAATGTTTACATTGATATGAATGATAAATAAGTAATAAAATAAAGATCCTTGCTTTTGGCACGGTGGGCTACGCATTCATCCGAGTAGAATTCCATTCTGGTGAAACTCAATTTTGCACGTGGTTCAAGGTGTCGAGTTTTTAACTCACCGAGGTAGGATCCTAGACTCTCATGTCTTATAAGGATGCTAAGTGTAATGTGTGTGTTTTTACCGGTTAAAAATGCATAAAAAATCGATTTAAAGATCGGGTTTTGGTTTAAAATTGCTTTTGTGTTGTTTTCGGTTGGGTGAACCAAGTTTTTGAGGTTTTTCGTTTGGTGGTTCTTGACATTTTGGGCTCGTGTATGTCCGTGGGTGTTAAAATATGTTGGTTGGTAGGTTTATATGCATCTTGAAGCATCAGAGTGGCTGTTTAAGAGTTTTGGAGCTTAGAATTCAAAATAGGAACGTTCTTGAGCGTCTGTGCACGCTGAAGGGCGCTCAAGCGCCTAGCGGGTTCCTAGACGGCGCTGCTCACTGGTGGTGAGGCGCGGAAGCGCTTTGCGAGTGCTCTGCGAGTGCTGTGGTCGTAGGGCCATTTTTGGGTCTTTTTCTTTTGATCATATCTCCCTCATTCGGACTTGGAATTGGGTCATTTTTGTCTTCAAATTGAATCCCCATAAGTCTTCTTTCCAATGACACCTCTCTCACATTAAAATTCTTTTCGTAGAAAAAGTTATGATAAAAATAGTGAGGGTATGTCAGAATTTCTCAACCATTTTCATCCATTTTTGGCCGAATGTTTGGAAAAGGTTATGTTTCATCCTTGTTGGCCCTTTTATTCGAGTTTCTTGTTTCTTGAGGCGTCTTGGGTTTGTGTTGGGCGCATGTGGACGTCGTGGTTTGTGTAGGATGCGTGTGGGTGTTGTGGCTTTGCGTTAGACGTGAGTGGGTCTTTGTTGGCCGTGTTGGGCATGTGGGAGTTCGTGTTGGGCATGTGTTGATCTGGGTTGTGATGTGTTGGTTGTTAGTTCCTTGGTTTTTCAATTGGTTTCCAACGGTATTCAATTGAATGATTACGGGATTAGTCGACTAAAATACTGTTGGATTCTTTTTGGAGTTCGGTTGGTCGGGTTATGGCTTTTGGAGCCGTGTCATGGCTTCGGGTGTTCGCTTAGGTGTCGTCCTCGGAGATGACGGGCATGGTCAAATGCGGGTTATCGGGGCACGATTGTGTACGTTCTGGTTATGTGCGAGACGTGTGGGTCCGTGATTTGGTTTACAGGTGGGTTTTGGTGAGAACCGTTTTGTGAGAGGTTTTGGTGTTGGCCTCCAGGTTAGATGTTGGTTGTCCCAGTGTGTGGATGGGTTGTTCGGGTGATGTTTTGACGGGTGGCGTCGTGATGTATTGTTATACATGGTTATGTGCATTTATAACTCTTTATTTATGTACAAATTATGTAAGTGGAATACATGATTTTGGTATCGTTACATGTACCGTGGTTGCATGGTTTAAAACTCATAAATTTTATAGGCATGGTTATGTGGAATATGAGAAATGGATGCATGTAGTGCATGTTGCATGAGTTGCAGGTGTTGTCTGAGTCGCATATGTAACGTGTGACGTGGTTTGTGTAACGTAGTGATAGTACGTGGCTTTTTGCATTTAAACCCTGGTTTAATATGCATGTTTTTATACAGTTTTATCCCGTAATTTAGGCATGTGTAGAGATGCCTGTTGATGCGTAGATTTGTATCTATTTACATATGTGGGGCGGGTATTAGTCCCTCGATGAAAGTTTGTAAAGATGCATATGAGGGGTGGATAATGGTCCTACAGTGAAAGTCCGTAAAGATATCTGTTGGCTCTAGTCAACAAGGCATTAGTTAGGGTGTATAATGGTCCTACGGTGAAAGTTCCTGAAGATGTGTGATGAGGGCAGATAATGGTCCTATGGTGAAAGTCCGTGAAGATATGTGTGTTGCACGGGTTGTGTGCGTTGCATAGACGGGGGCTGCGGTCCTTCGATAGAAGTTCGAGAAGATACATGGATTGCATGAACTGCATAGTGGGATGGATAGACCAATTTTCAAATTATTTTTATGAGTCGTGTGAATCGCAATCTAAAACCCCTTTTTCAACTATTTTCAGGGCTCCTGTGAGTTAGTTAAAATGATGGTTTGTATCCTTACTTTCTCATTTGCATGTGAAAATTGTTTTAAAGGCTTGAAAGAGAGTCTAAAATTTTACCTCGTTTTCCTAGCATGTTTAGCTTATACTGCATGCTTGTCTAGTTTCTGCTGAGCTTTGGCTCAAGACGTAGGATTTTTTTTTCTTTAGGTACCGGTTACGCAGGTTGATGTGGAGGTGCCAGAGAGGTAGAAGAGCTGTAGTCTTCCTTTTTGTTCTTTTTATTACATGTATGTTGTAACATGTTTTCTCGGTGTTGAAACCGTGTAATATATGCCGTTTGGCGATTATATATACAATGCATGTATGATTTTATTTGAGAGTGTATTCTCGGGTTGGTCCTTTATAGGTGTTTCACGTGACCCGGAGTTTGGGGTGTGGTAGAGTGGTATAAGAGCTCTGGGTTCGAATACCTAATAGCCGTGGGAAGAGGGTATATTCCGTGTGAGATTGATTGTGTATGCTTGATTGCATGTGTTTAGACGCTTTGATAACATGAACGTGTCAGCTTGTTAGATATGTCAACGATGTGTATATGTGAGTGTGGGGGTTGAACTGTGGGATTGATTAGTCCTGCCGTTGGGCGCTTGGATTAACAAACTTGGGAGCAAAGTTAGAAACGCGTTTAGCTGACGTGATTTCTAGCAGAGAATCTGAGTAGGTTATCCAGATTGACGCGTCATTCTTGTTGGTTCTCCTCAGTATATAGGGTTTTGTTTAGCATGAACCTATGTGGCTATGTGTTTGCATGTTTATGTGGTTTATGCTATGTGCTGCATCTTATGTTCTGTCTTCTGTTTATATAGACGTGATGTTTGTGCAGAGAGGGTGAGGTTGTGTTCGAGGCTGTTGCCGTGGGTTTGGAGTTGGTGATGGACTCCGTGGGTGGTGTGATGTGTTGAGACAACAGTTAGTGAGGATATGAGGTTGGGGTGAGTTGTAGATCTCGTCTTGAGATAGTTGGCCATTGTTTAGGATGCCTGACCTTGTTCGACTATATCCTAGGAATGGTTTGGCAGACCATCTCGTATGCATGTGTTGATTGCGATTGACGGTTGGTTGTTTTGACATTGAGTTGAACTTCGGGGGAAAATTTCCTTTAAGGGGGGTAGAGTTGTGAGACCCTGACCTATTTTCTTTTTCGGCGTTTTTCGACGCGCATTTCATGTTTTCGTTATAGCATGGTTTTATGCTTTTGATGCATGATCGGGCTTAGATATGCATGCGGGGTTCGTTCCCGAGGTCGTTAGGTGCCGTGATGCGGGTTTAAAAATAGAGATATTTTCGTGGCCTATAAATATCTGGAGTTAGATATTTTTAAAAGATATTTTTAAAATTTCTCCACTAAGTTTTCTCCATTTTTTATCTGCCTTCTCTCCAACTTCTCGGGGGCCCAAGGCTCGATTTTCCACGATGCAACAGCGGATCCTTGCTTTTGGCACGGTGGGCTACGCGTTCATACGGACATAATTTCATTTTGTCAAAGCTCAGGTTTGCATGTGGTTTGAGGTGTCGAATTTTTAACTCACCGAGGTAGGATCCTAGACTCTCGTGTCTTGTAAGGATGCTAAGTGTAATCGTGTGTGCTTTTACCGGTTAAAAATGCATGAAAATCGATTTAAAGATCGGGTTTTGGTTTAAAACTATTTTTGTGTTGTTTTCAGTTGGGTGAACCAGGTTTTGAGGTTTTTCGTTCAGTGGTTCTTGAAGTTTTGGGCTCGTGTATGTCCGTGGGTGTTAAAATATGTTGGTTGGTAGGTTTATACACGTCCTAAAGCATCATAATGGGTGCTTAAGAGTTTTGGGGCTTAGAATTCAAAACAGGAACGTTCTGGAGCATCTGTGCATGTTGAAGGGCGCTCAAGCGCGTAGCGGGTGCCTAGCAGGCGCTGCTCACTAGTGGTGAGGTGCTCAAGCGCTTTGCGAGCACTGTGGTTGCAAGGTTATTTTTGGGCCTTTTTCTTTTGATCATATCTCCCTCATTCGGACTCAGAATTGGGTCACTTTTGTGTTCAAATTGAAGCCCCGAAAGTCTTCTTTCCAATGACACCTCTCTCACATTAAAATTATTTTTGTAAAAAATGTTATGATCAAAATAGTGAGGGTATATCAAAATTTCTCAATCGTTTTTCACCTATTTTTGGCCAAATATTTGGGAAAGGTTATTTTTCATCCCTGCAGGCCCTTTTATTCAAGTTTCTTGTTTCTTGGGGCGTCGTGGGTTTGTGTTGGGCACGTGTGGGCGTCGTGGGTTGTGTAGGACGCGTGTGGGCATCGTGGGTTTGCGTTGGACGTGAGTGGGTCTTTATTGGCCGTGTTGGGCGTGTGGGAGTTCGTTGTGGCCGTGTTGGGCATGTGTTGGTCTGGGTTGTGATGTTTTGGTGGTTTGTTCCTTGGTTTTCCAATTGGTTTCCAACGGTATTCAGTTGAATGATTATGGGATTAGTCGACTGAAATACTGTTGGATTCTTTTTGGGGTTCAGTTGGTCGGGTTGTGGCTTTGGGAGTTGTGTCATGGCTTTGGGTGTTCGTTTAGGTGTCGCCCTCGGGGATGACGGGCATGGTTAGATGCGGGTTGTCGGGGCCTGTCTGTGTGCGTGTTGGTTATGTGCGGGACGTGTGGGTTCGTGGTTTGGTTTACAGGTGGGTTTTAGTGAGAACCATTCGGTAGGAGGTTCTGGTGTTGGCCTCCAGGTTAGATGTTGGTTGTCTCAGTGTGTGGACAGGTCCCAATGTGTGGACAGGTTATTCGGGTGATGTTTTAACGGGTGGCGTCGTGATGTATTGTTAGATATGGTTATGTGCATTTGTAACTATTTGTTTATATACGTATTACGTAAGTGGATTGCATAATTTTGGTATCATTATGTGTACCATGGTTGCATGCTTTAAAACTCAAAAGTTTTATAAACATGATTATGTGAAATATGAGGAATAGATGCATGTAGTGCATGTTGCATGAGTTGCAGGTGTTGTGTGAGTCGCGTGTATAACATGTGACGTGGTTTGTGTAACGTAGTGATAGTACGTGGCTTTATACATTTAAACCCTAGTTTAGTATGCATGTTTTTATACGATTTTATCCCGTGGTTTAGGCATGTGTAGAGATGCTTGTTGATGCGTAGATTTGTATTTGTTTCCACATGTGAGGCGAATATTGGTCTCTCGGTGAAAGTCCGTAAAAATGCATATGAGGGGCAGATAATGGTCTTACAGTGAAAGTCCGTAAAGATATCTGTTGGCTCTGGTAACAAGGCATTAGTTAGGGCAGATGATAGTCCCACGGTGAAAGTCCATGAAGATGTGGGATGAGGGCGGATAATGGTCCTACGGTGAAAGTCCGTGAAGATGTGTGTATTGCACGGGTTACGTGCGTTGTGTGTGTTGCACAAGTTGTGTGCATTACATAGACGGGGACTGCGGTCCTTCGATGGAAGTCCGAGAAGATACATGAATTACATGAACTGCATAGTAGGACGGATAGACCAATTTTCAAATTTCTTTTATGAGTCGTGTGAATCGCGATCTAAAAAAACCTTTTTCAACTGTTTTCAAGGCTCCTGTGAGTTAGTCAAAACGATGGTTTGTATCATCGCTTTCCCATTTGCATGTGAAAATTGTTTCAAAGGCTTGAAGGGGAGTCTAAAATTGCACCTCGTTTTCCTAGCATATTTAGCTTATACTGCATGCTTGTCTAGTTTCTACTGAGTTTTGTCTCACGACATGGGATTTGTTTTTCTTCTGGTACCGGTCACGCAGGTTGATCTGGAGATTCCGAAGCAGTGGAAGAGCTGTAGTCTTCCTTTTTGTTCTTTTTATTATATGTCTGTTGTAACATGTTTTTCCATTGTTGGAACCATGTAATGTATGCTGTTTAGCGATTATATATACAATGCATGCATGATTTTATTTGAGTGTATTCTCGGGTTGGTTATTTGTGGGTGTTTCACGTGACTCAGAGTTTGGGGCGTGACAGGATACTATTATATACAGCTAAGTGTTAACCATTACCTAATCCCAAATAAATCGTTTTGCAATAAATCCTTCAGATGGAGAAGTGATCCACACTAACAATTATTCAGAATTATCTCTATATGAGGTTTGTACTAACGATACCACAATTAGTCTGTCGAATCGGGAGGAATGCCTTACTGCCAACATACATGGTTTAATTGCATCGCCTACAAACTGGTGATGGAAACTGCGGAATTTATCTGTGAATAAATTTCCTCTCCCACTTAGATTTTTAAAATATTTTTTAGGGTTATAAAAATTCGTTTAATTAAAATAAATTTATTAATTTCGAAAGCCACATGATCTGAAAGAATCAAACATCTTTTTGTGTATACGATTTCAAATATTCTGATTTATCAAACAATCTTTTCGTGTTTAAACGCGTAACAAAGAAAATTTAATAAATGTATAGTTTTTCCTTTAGCTTATCAGCTAAGGTAGTGATTAAAGGTATTTATTTATTTTATTTTTCATTTTACATTTTTCAAAAAATAATAATTTATTTCAATTAAATATTTTTTTATTTAATTAATTCAAAATTCAGAATTAATTCCTACGTTTTTTCCAAGATATCCAATTTTTAAAAAAAAATCATCTTAAACGTAATATTTTGTAAAAAAATAAAATATCTAAAGTTTTTATATTTAATTAAAATTAATTAATTAAAAAAACTTAATTTTACTTTTCATTACAAAATATTTTAATTAAAACCAAAATTTTGAATTAATTAAATTCATAGGATAAATAAAACCAATATTTATCATTCACGCAGTTAATAAAAAAAATAAAAGCAAGATAAAAATATTCTGGTTTTATGATCGAATTAAAAATCGAAAGAATTTCAGCCTCTTGTTCTGAATAAGCTGCAATGGTTCAACCTGTATCAGCTTTCTGTATCCTAATAGCATCAAAATTATTTAATTCCCCAATTGTTTCGAAATTTGCGCCATAGAAGGAAACTGTTACTGTGTTGGAATTGGCTCCACGCGGCTTGACCGAATCAATCTTCGTGAAGTTTGGGATTAACAATGCTGTGTTTTTTTTAAAAAAAAACAATGTTTGGAAACCAGCAGCAATTTCGGCTGGAATTGTGTTTGCCACTGTTTGTGCCTGTTTCCTTGCTTAATCAAAAAAAAACTTCTTGGAATTGTGCCACGGTGGCGCCGTTTGGACTGCTGGAAACCGCCTGCTTAGGGAAACACTGTTTTGGAATGGAAACTTGCGCTGCACTTTTGGAAACTAGCGGTACCTTTTTATTGAAAATAGCAGCCAATCGTTGGAAAACAGTGTGCCTCTTGGATTTGGTAACCGGCGGCTGTTTGAAAAAAACTCTTGCGCCAGTGGTTGAAAACCACTGCTGTGCGCTGTTGTTTTTCTTCCACAAATATTGTGCTGCCACACCATGAATCATGGAAAGCTCTTGGGAAAAGTATTTGCTGGGTGATTCTTGGTGCTTTGGACCATTAATCCACGATGATCCTTATTCATAAAATCAGCACCGCTGATCAACAATTTTTTTTTTAATCCCATTCAATGCACCTCATTCTTTTTAATCTTCCTGTGATTGCCGCAGCTTGCTCAAACTTCTTGAGCCGCCAGATTTTGCACAGTGTTCTTCGTTCTTCTTTAATTTTTTTTATTTTATTTTGATCAATATAAAATAAAATCAAAAATTAGAAATAAAAAATTAATAATTTTTACAATGATCCTATGCCTCCGTAGAGTTCACAATCAATCTGCCACGATCAATTCTCGTAGTTAAAAAAATAATTAAATTAAATCATCATCTACGCATTCAATCAAACATAAAACTAAAGGATGATCATAAAATTGAGATTAGAACGCCTGGAAAACAAAGTTAGCAACAGTTCTAAACTACTCAACCCCAATAACCGTAAACAAAAAACAAAATAGCTCTGATACCAATTGTTTGAGGCAATACTGCCAAGATCATTGTTTTCGTAAATAATTTTTGGTAAAAAATTAACTGGACGGGCAAACGCCGAAATGAGCTCCAGATAAAACTTTTGACGAAGATCAATCAAAATAAGACCTGTACAATGAAAGTTAATTTAGATTAATACCTTTTGTTGATCCTCGAAAGTTGTGTGGGCTACGGACTATCGAGAACTCATACCGGCAGATTCCCAATATATTTAGTCTTGAGAGATAAAATATAACATATCAATAAATATAAAACTGGTTCAGCATACTCGCATATATATAGGGTTACAGTAGGGACCTGGGGAGTAATTATGAGTAAGACTTCTAGTGGAACACAGATAACTACCAGTGATTTTTGCAATTATGAAAAGACGCAGCGATTTTTGTAATTTTCATAAAACACTGAATTATAGTTCATACCACTAAAGAACTGTAATTGCACTCTGACTCATAATCTCAAGACTTTCTTACATTGAGCTCCTGTTATTAAATACATACAATTTCTTCCCACGTTAAGATTCTCGATATCTGCCAATTAAATTTAATTACTGATAATTTAATTTAATCGGCATCTTAATATTCCTTATACCCTTCTGCTTAACTTATTTGACCGCCGAATAATCAAATCAACCTATAGGATTTGGCCCGGTCAAAATTTATAAGCATCCTTAAATGGGTATTGTCAATCTCAATCATTCGGGACGTGAATTCCGTCAATAATTAATAGTTGCCATATAAATAATACTGCTATTGACTTACCGGGAATATAGACCCATATAAGATCGCACTCTCTAATGAAGCCAAACAACGAATATTAAATATATGCAAATCAATAATTATTTCAAGAATAAGAGGATAAACATTATTCATAATAATCTTGCGGTGTGAATTAATTTATATAGTCAGTATAAAATTAATTACCCCAAATGTCCCGT
This sequence comes from Heliamphora exappendiculata, assembly GCA_034768845.1. NCBI lineage: Eukaryota > Viridiplantae > Streptophyta > Magnoliopsida > Ericales > Sarraceniaceae > Heliamphora > Heliamphora exappendiculata. The sequence continues at coordinate 7,619 of JAOTRH010179792.1, read as the reverse complement.
TCAATACACATAAAGTGTACTGGCACAGAGAGTTGGAACAATAGACGACACTATTATCTATTTTTCGTAACCAAGACAGGCCTACTAAAATTCTGTGCCACAGTCGTACCAATGGTATGTCTATTTTCATCTAAACTGTGAACATAAAACTTATATTATGCAAGAACCTAAAATATGATCTTTTGTGTGTAAGCCGTACTCTACACACCAGATTAAATACTATAGAGAATGTCGGACATCCATGCATAACATTGAAGAAATGATACACAAACATTGCTCATAAAAATTCTCATAAAATAGAAAATTAATTTTATCAAAATAAAATTAAATACTAAAATCATGATTTTTAGTATACCAACCCTAACAGCTGTCGCCTGAGAAAACCCTAAAACTTCCCCTATTTTGAGTTCCCAACCCCCAAAACACTTGAACACTTATAATTTTACTTCAAACCCCTATTTTCATCCCAAAACATTGAATTTTAAGCCTCATAAACAACAAATTTCAAGAAATTCATGGTTAATTACTTCTCAAAACTCCCATTTTTATCAAACCCAACTCAACTCACACACAAACCCATGACTTTGTTAATCAAGCATGAAATCAACTTGGTTTTACTCATATAAACAAAATATCAACCCAAATCAGGGTAGAACATACCAGATAATCTAAATCCTATCTTAGATTTGCTCAAAAGCTTGAGATATCTTCAAATGTCCCCACCTAGGGTTTTGATGTTGAGAGATCTTGGCTCCTTGATGCTATATCTCTCACCTCCTTGCTCCAAAGCTTGATCTTCACCCTTGATCTCTCCCCATCGGGTCTTAATCTTTAATTTTGGGTTATAAAAAGCTAGGGTTTAAAGGTTTGGTAGACTTCTCTCACGAAGAGATAGAGAAGAGGAGAGGAAGGAGGTTTAGGTTCTCACGTGGCTAAAGGGGTTGGAATATATATATATATATATATATATATATATATACGCCCCAATCATCTCCAAGGTTTAAGAATCTTTTAAACATTTCCCGATGGGCCGCTCGAGTGGACAGACCACTGCTCAAGCTGAATTCTGTAAATTTTCCCAAAAACTCATATTAAACTTTCAACTTTGCTCACGCTTTATTATTTCGAATTATCCATTAATACAATCATATCAATATCATTCATCATCATGTATCTTAATTTCACTTTCACACATCATAAATTTAACCGTTAATGAGCAAAATTTTGTAGTATTCACGCCCAAAGTTAATTCTGTCTCTTCACTTAACCAAAAGCATGGAAGAACAAAATAAAAACGTACTAGGTCGTCACACCCTAGATGACTAGGCATCCCTCTCTTCTAAAACCCTAGTTATAGGCAAAGCGTTGTCTAGGTTTTAAGTTCGTGAAATGATCTTTAAGTTTTCCCAAGCCCTAGAGGACTAGGCATCCCTTTCTTTCAAATCCTAGTCATACGCGAATCGTTGTCTAGGTCTTAACATCGTGAGACGATCCTTAGATTTTTCCAAGCCCTAGAAGACTAGGCATCCCTCTCTTCTAAAAAAACTAGTCATATGTGAAGCATTGTCTAGGTTCTAAGTTCGTGTGACGATCTTTAGATTTTTTCAAGCCCTAAAGGACTAGGCATCCCTATCTTCCAAAACCTTAGTCATCTACGAAGCGTTGTCTAGGTCCTAAGTTCGTGTGACAATCCTTAGGTTTTTTCCAAGCCCTAAAGAACTAGGCAACCCTCGTTTTTAAACCCTAGTCATATGCGAAGCATTGTCTAGGTCCTAAGTTCATGAGACGATTCTTAGGTTTGTTAAGCCCTATTATTTTAGTCACCCTAAGCCTTGCTTCCCTAGCACCTCCAGTGGATTTCTTAAAGCTTTGGATTGTTTACTTTTTCAGGTCCTAACTCAACCTTTTGAAGTTCTTATGTTTTGCATCATATCTTGTACCTGCACCATGTTTGCATCATATACATTACACCATGAACTACGACCGGTCTAATCCCTTGTAATGGGGTACATAGAAAGCTCGATGGAAATTCGAGTTCGACCATGCTTTTCAGTGTGTTTTGTTTTTGCTTAAGATTGGCGTCTTGTTCAAATGATTCGTCTCTGGAGCTTTGACATGTACTTGCAGCACGAGTTGTTGCAAGCTCTGTCAAAAAGGGGTAATTGTAGACACCAAATTTGACTAAGTCAAATCTTAGGCACCCATGTCGAATGCACTCCAATTACAAAGATATGAGAATTATGCTCCAATGTACTCCCTAGCAAGCAAACTCGGGGATCTGGTTTAGAACCCAAGAAAACCACCAAAAAAAACTTTTGGTCGTGATATTCTTATGCTCATGGCCGCTACTTTCTTAAAACCCTAGAGCAGATCGTGACTTCCTTTGTCATGGTTGCAACTTTTTAAGCCCACCCGTAGCTTTCAAAAGTCTCGACTGTCCTTTTTATTGCCACAAAGGTAGCAACCGGCACTATACAAAAGCAAAAAGGTAGCGATCGTCACTTTTACCCCTTTTTGGGCAGGTGACAAGAACCTAGAGGGGGTCTGTGTTGCCCATCTTGCCTATAAATAGAGTCATATTTGCACAAAAAGAGGAGGAAAAGCAATCTCGATACCCAAACTCTGCCTAAACACACCCCACCCGATATTCTCCCAACCATTCCATGCTTTTCGGGCCTTGTTCGTGTTCCTTCTTGCATTAAAGGAGTTCTTGGAGCTCGTATTAGCTCAGAGGTAGCTTATTCTCACACTCGAGGAGCCATTCAAGGTGAATTTTCACACGAGATAACTATAGAAACCCACGATATTCTTCTAAACCCTCATTCTCTTCCCCTAAGGGTGTCGTGGATAAGGTTTTCATTTGTTTTCATTGTTTATTTTTCATTTATTTCAATCTAAGCATTATTTATTCAAGTTTTCCTTATAAACAGTGTATTAGTAGCTTTCTGTCTCGTATATTACAGTCATTTTTAATTCATTTTAACGCTCACAAGCACACTGTGTACGTCAAAAGCTTTCTGAGGTTCTAAAAATATGACGGCTGCGACTTTTCAATGTTACGGCCACATATTTCATTAACCTTATAGTCACGACCATTACTTTTGTGAACTTTGCCGATACTTTCTTACCTACCATTCTCATGACCGTGACATCCTACTATCTCGGCTGTGACATTTGTTTAAAGGATAAAACATGAAAACTCTCTTTAAAACTCTCTGTTATTTGTTTATTTCAAGGTTTCTCTCCATTTTTCTTATTCTATTTTATTTTTCTCTTTTTTATACCTTAGTTCATCTTCTTATTGGGGAATGAATGGTAGATCTGGTTCTGTCTCTGAGTTGAGGTTTCCTTGGGGTTGTCCTTTCTCATGCGCCTTAGTGTCGTGGTTTTGAGGACCAGTCTTCTCTGGCCTCCTGAGTTATTGGGGTTTTGAGTTCTTCTCGTCTATATTTTGGCTTTTGGCAGGCTTTTGAGAACTTTTGGGGTGGCTATGTATGCCAATTGTTTGGGTTTACCTTATCTCCCTACTTATATGTTCTAGGTGTCTCTCTTTTCCTCCTTCTCACTTAGAAGAGTAGTGCTTATCAAAGATGCCGAGTTTATGTTGATGGGGTTATGTTGGGGTTCATCTATTACTCTTAACTGATGATACTACCTCATGACTTGGATTATTTTTGTACGATTATGGCTTTTATGCTAGTGTTGTTTTGATCATCAGTAGTTTCTTTGTCCTATCCATGTGGGTTGTGCATGGAAAGTGGTTTATTACCTAGTATTCCCCCGTTGTTAAGCGAGGGTTTGGTCTTTAATTTTTTTTGGGCCCTGTATGTTACTGGGTTGACTTGGTTATAAGCAGATTTCCTCCTATATAGTACATATGTAATTACTTGGGGTATGCCCCTTGTAAACATGTAAATTTTTTCTTTCATTTATGCTACAATTAATTACCCAAAAAAGGATCTAGCCTAGATCAAATGGGTCGCGATCTCTATTCTGTACACCTTTTCTTTTGTATGTTCTATAGTTATATAAACAAAACGACCACAACCTCTGAATGTCACGGCTGTATGTTTTGTTAAACTAAAAGTCACGACCACCATCTATGTTCCCATGGCCGCACGTTTTTCTTCTTATATCTCTCAGCCGCCATATTCCTTTGTTATGGCCGTGAGATTTTATGAGGCCACTGACATGAAAATTGTATTTTTAGCACTCTGTTAACTATTTTTAATGTCACGTGTTTTTTGTTTTGAGATATTACTTCTATAGAGGAAGAAGGATGGTGGATCAAACCTAAAATAAATAGGTTAGGGTCTCTGTTCTGCATATCCTATGCATTTGAGCCCTTTTTTAGACCTTGCATGTCAATTATACCCTTTTTAGATCCTTAAAAACCTTGGCCGCAACTTTTATTTTTCACGGCCGTGAGTTTTGTTGTTCTGTTTCTCGCGGTAACCTAATATATGTCATAGTCGCATGTTTTGTGACTCTTTTTGTCATGGCCGCAATATTCGTTGCTATGGTCGTGAGTTTTCTACATGTCCAGTAGCTTAAATATGGTGTTCAAACCTTTTCTGTTTATTCTATATAGGCTGTTCATAGCATGATAGAGGCAGAAATATTGTTACATGACCCTTAGGCCCTTATTTGTTATTTTATAGCATACTCACATGTTGTTCACTTTTCTTTGGGGGGTTGGCTTTGGTCAAACGATATGTATGGAATATCTAGAAAGAATAATCAAGTGGCATAATCCTAGGATCATAATTAGGATTTTGTTTATTTATTTGCTTGCTTTTGTTTGAACTCTCTTTAACTTTCCGTTCTGTGTACGTTACCTTTAAAAAGTTTACAACAAGAACCAATATTGACAAAGTAGAGAATAACCTCATGGTTGGGCGAAAAGGGTACTTAACACCTTTCCTTTTGTTACCTTAGTCCCCAAACCTTCTTTTTCTTTGGTTACATTTTAAAAGACCTGCAGCCTTCTTTTTATTTTTTTTAGTTTTTCTCAAAATCAAGTGGCGACTCCATTTTCCTAAAAATGTGCTCGAATACCTTGGATTTTCTTGTTTTAAAAAGGGAAGAATATTTTTCTAAAAACAATTGATATCCTGTGCACCGTCTCCCATGAATAAACAAAAACGCTCGCACTCCCCGAAATCTAAAAGCGTTTTCATGTGCATATAGCACCTGGGGCACCTCCCCAAAATCCAAAAAAACTTTCATGTCCCCGGAATTAGTCCAAAAGTGTCACAACCCTAAGGTTCAATTCATCATTTCCTTTAAAAATTAATTAACCCTGTAGTTCACGACCCAATGATGATGAGATACATGAAGTTATGGTAAAAACATAAGTCTTCAACTCATAAAAGAAAACATCATGCTTGATACCTAATTATTGACATGTGGTAAAATATTAAACTTATTCTACCATTCTTAGGCAGAAAAAAATCAATAATTACACAATAAAGTGAACCAAGCTTGTAGGGACCCAGTTCTATTTGAATTGTATTTAATAAACGAAAGCATGTTGGGGTTTTTATGTACTGACGGGTAAATGTGTAAATCGCATGTGAGAATTATAACTTGAGCATGATAACATTTGCTAACAATAATTGTATAATTAGAAGTGTATGAGAATCATTGTTGTGGGTTGTTTGGGTGAATCTTAAGGTGTTTAGCCTATGATTCGAATCTTTTACACATTTTTTGTTCATGGTCCCCTTCAGCGTTGACCGCTCGAGCGGTCAGGTGCCCACTCGAGCGGAATAGTGGCAGGGAGTTTTTAAAAATCGAGTTAGTAGAGACCGCTCGAGCGGCCCCAGGTCCACTCGAGCGGACGATTGGCAAGCATACTTTAAAGTGTGGATTAAAGCATTTCCTCATTCTTTTCATCCCTCTCTCTCTAGAATAGAAGTTGAGACCTAAGGTTAGGTTTGAAGAGTTCTTAGAGCCGTCTTTGCTTCTCTTGAGTAGATTCCTTGCTTACCTCTTGGTTGAGCATCCATTGGACGTTTGAGCTTGGCGTTGGAACAATTGAAGCATGCTACGGCTTCTTTCTTGTAGATCTATCATCAAAGAGGTAGGATTTATGATTATCCTTGAATATCTATGTGATATGAGTTGTGTATTTAAAAATGTAAGCTCAAAAATACAAAATTGGTGTTTTTAAAACCCTAGGTTAGAGTTTAAGAGGTTAAAGAATGTTAAATCTTTGATTTGTGGATGGTTTAAGATGATTTTATCTTCTTGTTGTTGTTGGACATGATCAATATTGAAAAATGATGGGTTAAGGTTTGGATTTGAGGCAAAACCATAAAAATTGGGACTTTTGGGGTTAAGGGACCTAAATGTTGAAATTGATGGAAATGTGGAACAAATTGGGGTTGTATTAACCTATTGCATATATATTCTACGAATTTATATGACACGTGAAAATGGTGGGTGATGGATTGGGGGATTTTGTGTAAAACTAGTAAATCGTTGGATATGAATCATTTAAAATGTCAACTTGGGGGTTTTGAGCCTTTATATTTGAATATATGAATTATGAGAAAATATGTGATGGCCGAGATTAGAACCGTAATGGTGTGGGGTTTGGCGAGAGGAACTGGATTGACAGTTGGACTCGTATTGGTTGTTAATGAAAATTATATAATTAAGTATCGTGTGACAGAATTGAATGTTTAAGTTTAGGCTTGAGTAGCTCCGCAGTGAAAGACCAAAAACTTACGTAATGTAAGGTAGGCCTTTCCTTCGGGTTCATCCCCATAAAAGCGTGCTCTTAGGCGGCCCACCTGTGGCGTTAGGATTTGGGGGTTAAAAAGGAGGGAATTAAAAGATGTTTTGAAAAATATTTTAAACATCTTCAAAATCAAAATTGAATGTTTAAGTTTAGGCTTGAGTAGCTCCGCAGTGAAAGACCAAAAACTTACGTAATGTAAGGTAGGCCTTTCCTTCGGGTTCATCCCCATAAAAGCGTGCTCTTAGGCGGCCCACCTGTGGCGTTAGGATTTGGGGGTTAAAAAGGAGGGAATTAAAAGATGTTTTGAAAAATATTTTAAACATCTTCAAAATCAAAATTTGAAAATCTCTTTTATTGAAAATAGAGTCACCACTTAATTTTTGAGAAAAATTAAGAAAAACAAAATTGACTACTGATCTTGAAAATGTTAACTAGAGAAGAAAAAAAATAGTTCGGGGGTTAAAGTATGAATCGAAAAAGGTTTTATGCACCCCATTCGCCCAACCGTAAGATTGGTCTCTACTAATCATCATTGGTTCATTAATATAATTTTTCAAACGCATACAAATAAAGAAAATTTGGGTGAAGAGAGAACATAAAAAATAAAGTACAAAAAAATACATAAAATATGTACATAACACTCTAAAACAAATAAATGTCAAAAGAAAAAATCTTAAATCCTATAACATGCAATTTTTATCTAAAAGATACATGAAACATACCCACATATAATATTGTCAAAAATGACTTAAACTATCATAATATGCAAAATAGTAAAACATGTTATAAGCTAACAAAACTACCTAAACATGAATTTGCTATAAAAGAAAGAAAAATCAAACTATCCTAAACATGCTTTCAAATAAAGAAA
>JAOTRH010179781.1:0-12046 GCA_034768845.1 Heliamphora exappendiculata | reverse complement strand
ATCAAACTCTAAACAACGACCGGCGACCTCCAGCACGCAGGATCTACAAACAAGGCTCAGCGTCACACTCCCACTAATTGGGGTCTCCACACACAAGGTACTACCCAATCAGTCCATTTTCAACCCCAATGCAGATACAAATGCAGAGGATATAAACGAATGTGATGCTCCCGTGTCTATAAGAACACTAGCACATGATCTAAAGACTAGAAGAGTACCTCTGAACATGGCTAGAGTAACTGCTGCATCAGATGCAACTGGTGCTTTAGAAGCACTGCGATCAGTAAGAATATAAGCCCTGGCCTGTGGCAGTCTGGTCTACCCACCATAACCCTGAGTCGATGGCTGCCTCACTGACTGAGCTGAAGCATCTCCTTCCGCAAACCTAAACGTCTGGGCCCTAGGCTGCTGCGGAGCCTGGCGTGTCTATACAGATGAAGCAGCTGCACTCCTGTTGCACCCTGGATATTCCCCTCTCTGGGGCAGTATCTACGCAAGTGCTGGACTGACCACGCCCAAAACAAATATGTGGGTCTCTCGCCTGTGACTGGACGGGCGTTGAACTCTGAGACTGGCCCTTATGCGGGCACTCAACTGAACGATGTCCCGGCTGTCCACAGTGATAACAGATCAATCCTCTCTACTCTGGCCTTCCTGTCGAGGCCACTGAAAGTGTAGGTGTAGACGACTGCGGCTGATATGATCCAGCAAAATGAGAACTAGGTCCATATGACCTCTAGCGCTTGTTCCTGTGCCCCTGAGATTGTATATCTCCACTGCCTTGGTGGTTCTTACCCTCCCTAATCCTGCGACTATCTGCCAACAAGTTCTCTACCTGGATAGTCGCTTCCACCAGCTTGATGTACACCTCCACATCCAGAGCTGCAACCCTATCCTTGATAGTAGGTCGAAGTTGCCTCTCAAACCTCCAAGTACGCAACTCCTCTGTCGATACTATCTCTGGTGCAAATCACGACAGATACATGAACTTGGCCTCATACTGGACCACCGAAAGATTCCCCTGAACAAGGGAGAGGAACTCTTCTCAGTAAGTATCTCTCAAAAATCTCAGGAAATACTTCTCCAAGAAGACTCTCGTGAAAGCAGCCCACATCTCATCCACAGTGGTCTTGGCAAACTTCCACCACTCTCTAGCATCTTTCCGCAGTTGGAACGCTGCCAACTTTACGCGCAGAGCATCCTCCTCGATATCCATAGTATCGAAGATCATCATGGTCACTTTCAACCACTCAGTAGCCACCTTTGGGTCTGGCTCCCCAGAAAAGGTCGAAGGACCTAACCGCCAAAACTCCCGCATGACCACAGAAGCCCTTGGCTTAGGAATCTGTACACTAGCCCTGGTCGCTTCTGCCATAGCTCGCATAGTGGCAAGCATCTCTTGGACAACGTTAGCACCGCCCACTTGTTCCTGTGGGGCAAGAACGTCTCCCTCCTCTGAAACCTGAATATAAGCACGACCTCGGCCACGACCCCGTCCCCGCACTTCCCGCGTGGACATAATTCTATATAAAACAAAATAACAGGATAAGCTTTCATATAGCATGTTACTACGTAACATAAACATATAATCATGCTAGCACGTAGCCACGTAAGATTATGAAAACACATCTCACACACCGAGGAGAACTAACAAGACAGACGCGTCAATTTGGATAACATATTCAGATTCCTTGCTAGAATGCACGTCGGGCAAATGCACTTCTAACTTGGCTTCCAAATATGTTTAACCAAACGCCCGAAGGCAAGATTAGTCGATCCTGAGATTCAACCTCCATACACACGTATACACAATGATCATGCTCAGAAAGCTATTAACATGTTATAAACCAACGTTTAAACACATGCAAGCAAGTATATACAATCAGCATCACCAGGTGATAACCCCTCTTTCCATGGCTCTTAGGTATTCGAACCCAGAGCTCTGATACCAATTTGTCACGCCCCAAAACCCATGGTCACGTGAAAATCCACCAAACACCAGTTTTTAGGAAAATACAGGTTTTCATATATTCAAAACTGCCTGTTGAAAATAATAAAATACCCAACAAAAGATATTTCTCATAAACAAAGGCATACAGATCCAACATACATACAGTATATTGCCTTATGGCATACAAAACCTGCCTTCAGGAACAGGCATACCAAAAAGAAAAACTATAACAGTCTTCTGCCACCACAGGCACCATCAGAGCTACTCATGATCATCATCCACATCATCACCTGAAAAAGATTTTGTACAGAAAATTCCACCCGTGAGCCGAAATCTAATAAAAATAGACGATAAAACTATAAAGCAAGAAATATGCAATCATATAGAGTGGGAGCGAACTCAACCACAGAATCCAAAAAGGTTTTACGTCATAAAACCCAATGTTTCCCACAAACCTCCAAAATAGTTTTTCCTTCACAACTAAGTATTTATACAATGCAAAACACATTTTACCGTTGAAGAAAAATAGTAACCAAAACATCGTTCCCTCACGGAATGTACCATCGTGGAAAAAGAAGAAGAATATGATCCTATGTACCGACTCCATCACACGACAGAGGTAACAACGACAGACCCATGTCCAGTATCTAACCCCCATACATCATGGGACCGGTTAGATACACACAAGTTCTATACGGAGCACCACGACGTAAAGCTTAATTTACGGGCGACAACCCGATGGAACTAAGCACCCAACTGCCTCAATTTACGAGGACTAACCCGAAGGACCTGAGTACCTATGCTGCGCATATTTTTGGACTTACACCGAGGGCAACTCGTGCCAAATACACGTCATTCCGGTACATAAAGATAATCTTCTAAAAGTCGAACCGTAGCTTAACAACGAAAAATATTTCACAAATATACATTATACATGTATATACATATCCATCCATCAACATGGAGATCAACAAAATATTTTTAAAATATTTTTTCTGTTTTTAACAAAAATGTTTCAAAACCTGAAACTCAACCCCGAAGGCGAGCTCTAAACCTCCAAAACATAAAATGTTGAGATTTCTGTCAAAAACCATCATTTTTCACCATTTTCAAGAAAACTCTTTGAAAACCACACTACCACATGTCATTCGGTACTATAAGTCAAGAAAAGCGAACAACATGCTTTTTTATCAGGAAAACAAGGCTTAAACAGAAAATATGACATTTGATGCATTTTCTACTTGATGAAAACACGTATAATTGCATATAACACCTTCATCACAGCAGTAAGTCTAGAATTCTACCTCGTTGGGTCAAAATCCGATGCCTCAAAAATTGAACCTCGTCGGAACGAAAATCTAACCAGATGAGCGCGAAGCTAACAGCGTAGATAAAAATGATCCACAAGCTAATCGTCAAAAACTAGGCTCGGCTAGGTCAAATATGTAGAGAGAAGGCAGAGAGAATGGAAGAAACAAACATTTTTCCAAACGTTCTAGGGGCTGGAATACTTATAAGCTCGCCAAAAAGGCAATTCAGTCGACTGAAGATGTCACTTTAGTCGACTGGAGCTCCTCGAAAAATGCACCACCGCCCAGTTCAATCGACCGAACCCCCTGGTTCAATTGACCGAACTCAAGAAAACTGGTTCAGTCGACCGAACCCCAGGGTTTGAGTCTACTGGTTTTTGGTCTCGATTTTGCATTCTAAGGCCAACCAAACAAGCCTAAACAAGGTCCGAGAAAGTATAAAACACATCTATATATGCTGTTCTACAACTCCAAAACATAAACTATGTATCGATGATATACATAATATGAAGAAAACACGTCAACATTTATATATATCCAAAAAAATAATGCGGTGCAAGGTCTCACATTTGATTCCAAAGATTAAACAGATATCTTTATCTGTAAAGTTCACTGTCTTTTGTCCCAGTTTAAACTGACATTTTCCCCGGATGTATCTTCTTATTACTAAAACAACATTATCATCAAACTTGTTAACATCTTACTCCTGAACCTTGTTGGTAACAATACCTTTAATCAAAATCCAAAAGGGACATTTCTTCAGTTCTGTTACTTGCTTGTCAGTGAAATTGATATTCTTCAGCAGTCTCACAGCAGCGAGAATGTTATAGCAGTATTGTGGAACGTAGTTCTCTTTCAGTCGGGGATTAGATTCTTCTTTATTTGGTGCTACCTTTTCAATCTTTGCTTTTTTAGGACTCGTTTTTTTTTAGAGTATCTTCAAGGACTCTTTTTCCTCGTACCTTGGTCATTGCTGCAGTATATAAATTTATATGTTTTAATTGAAGAAAACAAACACTATATATTTGTCTAAATGAAACATGAAACAGATATATTTATCTGCTTTAAATAAACATGTTTTAAATAAGACAGATAAATTCATATATTCAATAATAACACATTAAACGTGAGTTCAGTGGAACAAATAAATTTATTTATAACGTTTAAATGGTGCACACAAATTTATCTGTACGCGTTTAAATGTACTTTCAAATGCACAGATAAATTTTTCTGTTCATTTACATAACTTGCCACGCTGTTCAAACAAGACAAATACATTTATCCGTTCATTTACATAACTTATCACGTTGTTCCAACAAGACAGACAAATGTATCTGTGCTATTTTAACGTTCTTCAAATCGTACAGGTAATTTATCTGTGGGTCTTTTACATTTTGTTAACGATACAGATAATTTTAAATGTGCTCTTTAAATGTGCTTTTAAATACCCAGATAAATTTATCTGTTCATTTACATAACATCTCACGTTATTCAAATAAGACAAATACATTTATATGTTTATTTACTTAACTTCTTACATTGTTCTAATAAGACATACATTTATATGTTTATTTACTTAACTTCTTACATTGTTCTAATAAGACAAATACATTTATCTGTACCATTTTAACGTTCTTCAAATCGTATAGGTAAATTTATCTGTAGACCTTTTATATTCTGTTAACGATACAAATAACTTTAAATGCGCACTTTAAATGGACTTTCAAATGCCCAGATAAATTTATTTGTTTATTTACTTAACTTCTCACGTTGTTCTAACGATACAGATAAATTTATCTGTGCCATGTTAACGTTCTTCAAAACGTACAGATAAATTTATCTATGGACCTTTTATATTCTGTTAACGATACAAATAACTTTATTTGTGCACTTTAAATGTGCTTTCAAATGCACAGATAAATTTATTTGTTTATTTATATAACTTCTTACGTTTTTCAAACAAGACAGATACATTTATTTGTTCATTTACGTAACTTCTCACGTTGTTCTAGCAAGATAGGTAAATTTATCTGTGTCATTTTAACGTTCTCCAAATCGTACAAACAAATTTATCTGTGAACATCTTTACATTCTTTAACGATATAGATAATTTTATCTGTGCACTCTAAATGTGCTTTCAAATGTACAGACAAATTTATCAGTTCATTTATATAACTTCTCACGTTTTTCAAACAAGACATATACATTTATCTTTTTATTTACATAACTTCTCACGTTATTCAAACAAGACAAGTAAATTTATCTGTGTCATTTTAACATTCTTCAAATCGTACAGGTAAATTTATCTGTGGGCATCTTTATATTCTTTAACAATACAAATAATTTTATCTATGCACTTTAAATGTGATTTCAAATACACAAATAAATTTATCTGTTCATTTACATAACTTCTCACATTTTTCAAACAAGATAGATACATTTTTCTATTCATTTACTTAACTTTTCACATTGTTCAAACAAGACTGGTAAATTTATCTGTGCCATTTTAACATTCTTCTAATCGTATAGGTAAATTTATCTGTCAATTTTTTACATTTTGTTAACAATACAGATAACTTTACATGTGCACTTTATGTAGTGAGCTGGTACGTTTTTATTTAATAGAATAATTATTTTTAACATAATTAAAATTTTTTAGGACAATTGGTAAATTGTTTTTGTAGAGTTCGAAAATTTAATAATATAAATTAAAATTAAATAAAAATCTAATGATAAATTAGAAAATTGATGATATAAATAAATAAATAAATAAATAAGCCTGTCAATCAAAAAGCTGTGAAGCTTCGAGAAAACATGCATAGAGAGAACATGCATAGAGAGGGATCGAGAGGGATCGAGAGAGAAAGAGAGAGCTTAAAAACCCATTGAGGCCCCCAAACCAAACCCTAACACCCCTTCTCCTTCTCCTTTTCCCCTGTTTCTTTTCGGCAATAGCTCTTCTTCACCGCGGCTTTTCTCGCCGCAGCTTCGTTTTCTCCTCCCGTTGATTTCTTCTTCTCCATTTTTTTGTTTCGACAACCATGGGAGTAGAGAGAAGCAGAGATGGAGGCCTTTGAGGATCGGCAATCTCTAGGGAGATGAAGACGAGTAGCAGCGGCAAAAGTGTGGTGGTTGGACCGCCGGAGCTTCGAGAAAATCAGACATTGTCAGCGGTGGTGGTTGTTCCTGATGGACCTGGGGCTTGGGAACCCTTCAACGAAAACTCTATAGTTCCGAAATTTAGAGATTTGACTTTATGAGGTAGGATTGAGACTAACCTAACCGTTTTGTTATGATTTGGGTTGAATTTAATTGAAATCCAAATGAACCCTAAGGGGCTTAAATAATTAATTAAAATTTTACCTAAATTTTGGGGCTTGTTGAGTTTAAATTTATGTAAATTGAATGCTAAGATGGGATTTAGAGAGCTAGTGGTAAAATTAAACAAGGTAACTTGATTGTTTGTGGATGAGAAAGTCAAGAAATTTAATCAAATTCGAGCGATAAAAAAAAGTGGTTAGATTAAACTTTCTTAGTGATTCTTGATTGCTTCACTCTTTCTTTAGTTCTTTATTTCGGCAATATTTTCGCGTACAAATTCCAACATGTCCAAATATATTCACTGTTTGATTTACTAATCTTTAACCAGGCCCTCATATTTAGCTTTCCTTTCCTCGTTTAGCTTCAATAATGTTGACTAAATCAGTTGAAGATTAAATTATCTAAGTCCTTTTTCGGATGATTGATTCTCACTTATAAAGCTTTGCTTTACTTTTCCTGCATATTGGAATTTTACTGAATTGTCACAATGTTGACCTTATCGAAATCTAGACAAACCCTATTGATTTAACTTCCTTTTCCTAGTATAGATGATCAAGTAAATCCTTAAACCAATTGGTTTTAACATATCAAAATCTCCCAATTAGTGATTTCTTCATTCTTTTCTTTTGTTGGAGTTGCTGCACCTTGGCACAAATTTTTAATGAATCTTGTATATATATATATATATATATATATATATATATATATTAACCTTACTTTCTTGTACTTTTGGATTTTTGACTTCTCTGTATATAATAATCTGTTCTTCCATATTTCATTACTTGTTGAATGATTTGATCAACTCCCTAGTCATTTATGACGAGTTTAAGCTGACTCAAACCTTCCACAACTTGAAATCTTTTCCAGCTAGCCAATCTTTTTTTTCAAATCACAAGCTATACTACTGTTGTTTAAATACTACTATTGATTGAACTCCAGTATTAGAAGTTTATAACCTTTTGAAGCATTTTCAACAAAACATAGTTTGCTAGAAATACTTTGTAAAGTCTTCTCGGGGTTAAAGATTGATTCTCTCTCTTTCAAGATTTTAGTTGTTGACCTTCCCCATCCTCTTGTTCTTATGCATATTGTTTTGAAGTGGTGTATAACACTTGGAGCGAGAATTTGTCAAGTTGGATTAATTTCTATTTCAAATTACATAATGTTCGAAGTTATGAATTGATATAATTGAAGCTTTTAATGAGATGTTTATATGAGCTAATTGTGTGACTAGAAAGTGATGGGGTAATCTAACTAGAACGCCGGAGAATGATGGTATGTAATCATGGTTAGGGTTGTGGTAAAGTTCGGATCTTAGGAAAGCTAAGTAAAATTAAGGATTTAAAATCCATTTTATGTTGTGTATAATATTCGAGCTGAGCATTAAACCAGTTGGAATAACTTATAAAAAGGGACATTATGGGCTTAAATTTTAAATCATGATTAAATTATGATTGGATAAAATTACTTTGTATGTTAAATTGAGTGAATTATGGAGATTCTAATGAATTTATGATAGAATTTATGGTTGGCATGGAATGAATTTAATCGGTTCAAACAATGGATGATGAAATATGAAAATCTTGAAATGAGAAAGCAGCTTATGAAAGTTTGATCGAGATTAATGAATTAGAAGGAGAAAGAATGTGTTAAAATGAAGAATGTGAAATGAGAATGTATGCATGAGATGGATTGTGGTAAATTTATTGAACCTATACTTTTGAGAACTCAAATTGTTTATATGATACTGGTTTATAATTCTTACGAGATGGGATGATTATTGATGAATGAAACTATGTAATTAAAAAGGGGGGTATTATGACTTGCTTGCTTGAAGATTTAATTTGGAACTTAAGAAATTTGACTAGTTGTGGAAGTTGTGATTTATTCACGGGTAAAATTTGCTTAACGTATAAGTTTAAATCTCATAATTTAATGAATATTACTATTACGATAAATACCTGATATAAAGGAAATGATACAAAACTTGATTTGGGAATTGATGACATGGAATCAAAAATAGAATAATGTAACATTTGTGAATGAGAAGGCATATTATGTGATTATAATATTGAATTGGGAGAAGAACCTGTGGATAGTTGGACTCCCGATGATTTATGGATAATGTTATGAATATGTGATATTAATTTGAAAATGGTGTGATTGTGAAATTGGAATGGGAGATGGACTTTCGGTTATTAATAAATAATGATATGATTATGAATTATTGATGTGGTTAATCAAATATTGAACCGAGAATGATTGATGTGGATATGATTAAGTTAGGCTTGCACAACTCCGCGGTAAAAGATCGAAAATTTGCGCAAGATAGGTACCGTGTTCCCTTGGGTTAGCCCCGTAAAACGGACATGATTGTGTCATGGTGAGTTATAGAGTTATCTATTACCCAATGGTTTCGCGTAGCCTATTGAAAATATATGGAGGAATTTCTATAAGCTGCACCCGACGTCGGTTCAATATTGAATTAATAGAATGAAACGAAAATGTGAATAATAAATTGATGAATTGGAAAGAGAAATAACGAAAGACGAATGTGACAAATGAAAAAGAAACGAAAAAAATAGAAAAAAATAATAGATAAATTAAGATGCTGAAACGATAATTAACAGACGAAATTAGTGGACGAGTTAAATAAATTTGAAATGAAGAAATCTAAATGAATTCATATTATCTTTGAAATTTATATAAACTAGATGTGTATATAAATTGAGAAATAAATGAAAATAATTACATAATATCTTGCTCATTCACACCTCACAAAATTATGCATTGCACTATTTTAATCTTTATCTTACGAGTTTCAGCTCATGTTTGTTGAATCCCCATTTATACAGGTTCAGATAATCATGAAAGTAGAGTAAATAAGAGTTGGGATTTTGAAGAATAATTTCATGTATGTATTTAATGAGATTATGAGATTGTTTTGGATGAATGTAATCAGTATGCAAATTTAGTGAGACTTATGTATAATTTAAGTCGCATGAAGATGAATACAATAGAAAGGAAGTGAAGAATGTCAATTATTATGTAGTTTAAGTTTGTATGGTTTAATTTTTTTGGTGAATTGGTATAACTGTGATGTAACTGGAAATGAATAGTTGTAATAGTTTTAATTGTGTTTGAGAGTTGGAATCCAAGCGGTGCCTTAGTATAGAATGTTATTTGAATTCTACAGGTTTACAGAAAATTTAGAATAGTTCGAAAAACAAATGAGATTTTGTCAAAATTTTTAAGAATTAAACTTCGTTTATTTTGAAATTTGGGATAAGTGAAAACCTGTAAGAAATTAAGTTCAAGAGAATATTATTAAAGAAATATGAGTTATCAAGTGGGTATCACGCGCCTCAGAGTCGGTGGCGTGACACTTTAAATGTGCTTTTAAATTCACAGATAAATTTATCTATTCGTTTATATAACTTCTCTTGTTAAACAAGACATAAATTTATCTGTTCATTTATATAACTTCTCACATTATTTAAACAAGGCTGCTAAATTTATATATGCTTATCTGTGCAGTCACAACACGGAATACGTGTTTGTTTTTCTATTTCAAATTTCAAACAATAAATCGTTTTAGTAGGTTAAGTATAATGAGGAATAGGTGGTTATCATCACATTTTAAATTGAATTCGTGTTTATTACTTGAATTGATGAAAAGTTACGATAAAATAGAGGAGAAATCACAAATAAATTATTTTCTTTGAAAAGTGTACAAAGTTGATATATCAATACTGGGAAACGAATAGAAACAATTCACTATCATTCCATTTTTAGTGAAATACGAGTTGAGTAGTTCAATGAATAAAAATTTATAATGAAATAAAGAACAAATTGTAGATAAATTCATTCTCGTTGAAAAGTAAACAAATAATTGATAAAATTGTTCTCGTTGAAGAAATGAGCAAATATGAAATACATTAACTGAAGAATGAATGCAAAATCTAACTTTAACGATGCGACTTGATTGTGTCGATTTCAAATTTGAGTACAAATCTGAACTTGCGACAAATAAAGTTCTATTTTTTCAATTTACAAATAAGTTGAGTTGAGTATAATTTTTGCTTCGAATGTGAAATAAGTAATGAATAGTAATGAATCGTATCATGCAAGTTAATATGCAATAGGTGGTTAAGAGTATTTTTAAAAGAATGTGAATTTTTTAAATTTGTTGGGCATACGCACAAAAATATTAATTTATGGCCCTAATGTTATTTGATGATGTATATATGAATTTCTGGCTGAAAAACTCTTTATTTTTTTTAACATGCCCAAATAACTTAAATAATTAGCTAAAATCACAAAAATATCAACTCCTACTAATTTTTAATAATTAACACATTATGGACAAAGAATAAAATTTCTTAATCCGCCAAGCATATATATAGTTTGCATAGTTGTTTACCTCAAAATCAACCTAACCCATCCCCCCACCCTTTATTGTAATTGTAAGTACTTCAATTTAGCTTTCTAGTGAATTTAATTGCTCTTAATTTTTTCTTCCACTTTGAATTTTCTACTTGTCTCTGTGTGATTGGTTGTTATTTACTTTTCTACATATTTACTTTCTAGTTAAATCTTCTTGGATTCAACTATTGTTCCCACAAATCAAAAATATGAAAGAAACTCATAATTTGGTGTGTTTTGAAACAAATACCCAAATTAGAAAGTAATTTGGGTATTTGTTTCAAAACAAATACCCAAATTATGAGTTTCTTTCATATTTTTAAAACAAATACCCAAATTACTTTCTAATTTGGGTGGGGGGATTTGTTTTGAAACAAATACCAATATTTGTTTCAAAAAAACTATCCATAATTTAAAATGAATAATTGAAATTCACTTAGAGTGTATCTCACATCTTATTAAATATGCATCTATACTTTACAAATCACTTTTGAGACATCTTATTAAATATGCATCTATACCTTACAAATCACTTTTGAGATTGTAAGTATTTTTTCAGACTTTTTCTATAAAAAAAGCTTCAGATAACTGTTCATAATCCCTACTCCCAGAAATTGGCTACATACTAACGACCAAAAAAGAGTTCTTTGCCCCCAAAAACACATAATGCCACTTCAAATTCATTTCCTATCAAAAATAAAAAAGTAACAATAAAAAACACCTAAAATAAATTACACCTCACTATTATCGTGCCAAGGAAAAAAATCATGGCAATAATTTCCATGCTAACTAAATTTTTTTGTGATGTCCAACTAGATTTAATTAAGACAGAAGAATAAATAAGATTACAACATTTCCTTCACTACTTAACGAAAATTAGGTCTTTTTCATCACCAAGCCTTGGGGCCTTGAGGAAATAAATACTCCTCACAAAACCTTTCCCGACTTCGCCAACAGTTCTTAGTACATCAAGGAGGTCATGTTCTTCATCACCCAATTTTTCTCGCCCCCGTTTCTGCAGAAAGAAAAAGTTTTAAAA
>JAOTRH010179770.1:0-12046 GCA_034768845.1 Heliamphora exappendiculata | reverse complement strand
TTTTGAGATACAAGTCATACCTTTTTGGCTAAGGTGTCAACCTTGATTGTTCAACATGGGTTAACACTTTCATTTTGGAAAAAAAATTTATTATTCAATTAAAGACAATTATTTATAAGAAAAGAATTATGAAAATTATCAAAATTAATTAAAGAAGCACTTGGACTAACAAATGGATATGAACATATGGCTAAAGAATGTAGCCTTCTTAGAAAGAAACAAAAAGGATTCACAGTTACTTGGGATGACGAGTGTGACGCCCCAAACTCTGGGCCACGTAAAACGCTCATAAGCAACCAAACATAGCACTCAACCCGAGAATACACCCTCAATAATAAACATACATGCATTGTATATAATCGTCAAAAAGCTTACATTACAAGGTTTTAACACCATAAAAATATGTAAACATACATGATTTGAAAAGAACAAAAGGAAAATTACAGATCTTTCGCCCCTCCAGCACCTCTGGATCAACCTGCATGACCGGTACCTAAAAAATATTTCAAATCCCACACCGTGAGTCAAAATTCAGCAGAAACTAGACAAACATGAAATGCAAGCTAAACATGCTCAGAAAACGACACGTGGGCTTTCAACTCTCTTACAAGCCTTAACAGTTTACATGATCGATGAGATACAAGGATAAAAGATCTTCGACTCACAGGAGCCAGAAAATAGTTTGAAAACGATTTTAGATCATGACTCATAATAGCCTAAAAACAAAATAGGTATATGTATCTAAACTGACTCTAACAAGCCCCAACAACAGGTCTACAATAACCGAAGATAACTTATGCAATTCATGCAATTCGCCCAACACACCACGTACAACACAGACAACACATGCCTCTTCACGACCTTGTTTCCGTCCTTCAGATACTCGCACACAATTGCATCGTTAGGACCACGCTTTCGTCATTCAAATACTCGCACACAAGTACATCGCTAACCAGGGTTAACATATATCGGACCACATTTCCGTCCATCGTTAGCCAGGGCTAACATTCATCGGACCATATTTTTATCCATCGTCAACTAGAGCTAACACCATATCAGCATCACATAAGACCACATATTTGTCATACATTTCAAAATCATATAAGACCATATATCCGTCTTATGTCTCAAAATCATATAAGACCACATTTTCGTCTTATATTTCATGCATAAATAAAACTAGAGCTTTAAATGCACCAAAACCACATATAAACTTCGCATCATGAAGTTACCCGCCACATAACTCGACATCCACTCACATGGACAACCAACAACCTATAAAACCAAGTCTAACCCGAAGGCCAACTCAAAACCCTTAAAACCACGATTTTTGCAAAATACCACCTTTTTCCCAAAAGGAACCACGGGCCCAAACACGCCCCGCACCCAACGATGAACAAACACCACGCACCTAACCGTGCACCAACACCAGCATCTAACCATGCACGTCACCCCCGAGGACGACACCTAAACAAACACCCGAGGTCACGACACGACCAAAAGAAACCCCTAAGGCTATAACATGATCAAAAGAAAATGGGTCAACACAACCAGACAAAGTGTCGACACAAACAGAAAAGGTGTCGACACAAACAGCAAAAGTGTCGACCCAAACAACAAAGGTGTCGACACAAAACAACAGCAGTGTAGTCAACACAAGTAGAAAGAAAAAGGGTCAACACCAACAACGAAAGTGTTGACAGAAAGATGTTGACACAAACAGAAAAGGTGTCGACACAAAACAACCGCAACAAAGAGAACACAAATAGAAGAAAAAGGTATCGACACCAACAGCAGAAGTGTTGACACAAGCAGAAAATGTGTCAACACAAACTGTAAAAGTGTCGACACAAAAGCAACAGATTCACATTTTCAAACCAGACGGTTGAACGGCAACGAAAAGCAAACCCTAGTGACGAAAAAAGTTTCTCAGCCCCAAATTAAACCAACCAAACACTCCTTTTTCCACCCACATACATACACAAGCCCAAAACTACCACAAAATCTCGAAAGAAACACTCGAAACCCGATTCCATCCAACCGAAAACACCCAAAATAATTTTAAATCAAAACCAAACTTATAAACTAATTTTTCATGCATTTTTAAACGGTAAAAACACATAAGATTTCATATAGTACACTTATAAGACATGAGAGTCTAGGATCCTACCTCGATGAGTCAAAAACTCAACGCCTCAAATCACATGAAAAAAACGAACTTCGTCGAATGGAATTCCGTCTGGATAAACGCGTAACCCACCACGAGGAGACTAAGGATATGCTATCTGATCGTCGAAAATCGAGTTCCAGGCCCCCGAGAATCTAGAGAGAAGGTAGAGCTTCCGTTGGACAAAAAAAAAAAACTTAGTCAGAAAGTTATGAAAATATCTTTTTCAAAATATCTAAAGCTAGATATTTATAGGTTACGAAATTTTTTTTTTTAAATTCGCACCACCATGCCCAACAACCCCGGGAACCAGCCCTGCATGCATATCTACACCCGAACATGTATAAAAACACGTATGAACATGCCGTAAAGAAAACGATAAACACGCGTCGAAAAGTGCCGAAAACAAAAATTGGTTAGGGTCTCACAACTCTACCCCCCTTAAAAGAATTTCATCCCTGAATTCAGCACAAGGTCAAAAGGAAACAAATCGTCGATCGCAATCAACACAGACATAAGAGATGGTCAGCCAAACTGTTCCTAAGAAATAGTCAAATAAGGTCAGGCATTCTAAACAACGCTAACTATCTCAAAGACACGGGATCTACAACCCCCCTAACCTCACATCCTCACCAACCACTGTCTTAACACAGCACACCACCCACGGAGTCCATCACCAACTCCCAAACAAATGCAACAAGGAAAATGCGATGCTCCTGCGTCGGTAAGAACACTAGCTTAAGATCTGTACACTCATAAAGTACCTCTGCTCACTGGAGGCATAGCTGAATCATCAGGCACAACTAGTGTCCTCAAAGAATTGGGAGCTGTGAGAGCATACGCTCTGCTCTGCGTTGGCTTAGTCTGTCCACCATAGCCTGGCACTGTCGGCTACCGTACCGACTGAACTGAAGTTCCCCTATCTGTCACTCGGGAAGTCTAAACTGCAGGATGCTGCTGTCGGTACTCTGATGGACCTAGCACATACGAGCCCACTGATGTGCCTTCCCTGCTCAACGCACTACCTCCATGAGGACAGTTCCTACGAATATGTCTCGACTAGCCACACCCGTAGCAAATTGGCGATTCCCTCCCCTACGGCTGCACTGGTGGCAAACTCTTGGACTGCTTCAGCTGTAGGCAATCTTTCGCACGATGCCGGGGTTGCC
The DNA here is from genome assembly GCA_034768845.1 of Heliamphora exappendiculata. Classification (NCBI taxonomy): domain Eukaryota; kingdom Viridiplantae; phylum Streptophyta; class Magnoliopsida; order Ericales; family Sarraceniaceae; genus Heliamphora; species Heliamphora exappendiculata. The sequence goes on along the minus strand of JAOTRH010179770.1, from coordinate 8,710 downwards.
TGCATTGATAAAAAATCAACTCCCTCAGCTCCGGTCTCCTAGATGAAGCCACTAATGGTGCTAGTACTGAAAACGGATGTGGTCCAGATGGATGAAAGCTAGGACCAGAGGACCTCTGCCTCTTGTTGGAGCGGCCAACTGACTGCACCTCTGCCCTACCCTGCAATCTCCAGGCCTCCTTAGAAGCTCGAATCTCAGTCAAATTGTTCTCTACCCTCACTGCTACCTCCACTAGCTTTGTGAACACACGAAGCACCATTCCAGCCACACGCACCCTGATCGCTGACCTCAAGCCCCGCTCAAACCTCATCGAATGTAGCTCGTCTGTGCTCACCAACTCCAGTGCAAATCGGGATAAACTCGTAAACTTGGTCTCATACTACATAATATCTATCGTCGCCTGGGTGAGAATGTAGAACTCCTTCCTGTACAAGTCCCTTTTAGAAGCAAGAAAATATTTTTTTAGAAAAACTCTCGTAAAGGCTGCCCATGTGACCCCTGTGGTATTTCAGGCATATTTTCACCACTCGTGAGCATTATCTATCAATTGAAAGGTGGCAAAAGAAACCCGCAACTCGTTCTTAGCTATCTGGAGCATGTCAAGGATTTGGGTCACCAATTCCAACCACTCTATCACAATAATGGGATCGGGATCCCCAGCAAAGATCGGAGGGTTATGACGCCTAAACTTTCTCATTGCCACCGTCGCCCTCGACTCAGACACTCTCTCTCTAATGGTCACACCTCTAGCGGCCTCAACTAACCGACCGATGGAGCCTACCAGCACACGCAGCAATTCTACCGCGTCAACAAATCCTTTGGGAGCATTTGCATCCCCAACATCAGGGATAGGAACATTTTCTTATCCAACACCACGACCACTGCCTCGCCCTCTCCTCGCAAACATCGCGTCTATATGAAAAAGGACAGAACATAAGATGCAACACATCGCATGAACATAAACAGTAAGCACATAAGCATGCTAACACGTAATCACATAGGTTTATGCTAAACAAACCCCACATACCGAGGAGAACCGACTAGAATAACGCGTCAATTTGGATAATCTACTCAAATTTCCTGCTAAAAATCACGTCAGCTAAACATGTTTTCTAACTTGGCTCCCAAGTTTGTTAATCCAAACGCCAAAATAAAAAAATAATCAATCCTAAGGTTCAACCCCTATGCTCACATATACACAACATTCTCATGCTTAACATGCTAGCACATTCATGTTATCAAAGCATCTAAACACATGCAATCAAGCACACGCAATCAATCTTACACGACGATGCACCCTCTTTCCACGGCTCTTAGGTATTCGAACTCAGAGCTCGGATACCAAGTTGTCACGTCCCAAATTCTGGGCCACATGAAACGCCCACAAGAAACCAAACATAGCACCTAACCCGAGAATACACTCTCAATAATAAACATACATGCATTATATATAATTGCCAAAAGGCTTACATTACAAGTTCTAACACCAGGAAAATATGTAAACATACATGATTCAAAAAGAGCAAAAGGAAGACTACAGATCTTCGGCCCCTCTGGTACCTCCGGATCAACCTGCGTGACCAAAACCTAAAAAATATTTCAAATCCCACACCATGAGCCAAAGCTCAGCAGAAACTAGACAAACATGAAATGTAAGCTAAACATGCTTGAAAAATGACTGTGAATTTTTTACTCTCTTTCAAGCCTTAAAATAGTTTACATGATCGATGAGATACAAGGATAAAAGATCTTGGACTCACAAAAGCCAGAAAATAATTTGAAAATAGTTTTAGATCACGACTCATCAGAGCCTCAAAAGAAAACAAGTATATGTATATAAGCCGACTCTAACAAGCCCTAACAATAGCTGTACAATAACCGAAGATAACTCATGCAATTCATGCAATTCACCCAATACACCACGTACAACACACGCAACACATGCCTCTTCAGGACCTCGTTTCCGTCCTTCAGATATTCGCACACAAGTGCATCGTTAGGACCACATTTTCGTCCTTCAATACTCGCACACAAGTGCATCGTTAACAAGGGTTAACATATATCGGATCACCTTTCCGTCCACCGTTAGTTAGGGCTAACATTCATTGGACCACGTTTCCGTCCATCGTCATCCAGAGCTAACTTTCATCGGACCACGTTTCCGTCCATCGTCATCCAGAGCTAACTTTCATCGGACCACATTTTCATCCATCGTCAGCCAGAGCTAACATCGTATCAGCATAACATAAGCCCACATATCCGTCTTATATTTCAAAATCATATAAGACCATTTATCCGTCTTATGTTTCATGCATAAATAAAACTAGAGCTTTAAATGCACCAAAACCACATATAAACTTCACATCATGACGCCACCCGGCACATAACCCGACATCCACTCACATGGACAACCAACAACCCACAAAACCAAGCCTAACCTGAAGGCCAACTCAAAACCCTTAAAACCACGATTTTTGCAAAACACCACCTTTTTCCCAAAAAGAACCACGGGCTCAAACACGCCTTGCACCCAATGATGAACAAACACCGCGCACCTAACCGTGCACTAACACCCGCATCTAACCATGCACTAACACCCGCATCTAACCACGCACGTCACCCCCAAGGACGACAACTAAACAAACACCCGAGGCCACGATACGATCAAAAGAAACCCCTAAGGCCATAACACGACCAAAAGAAAATGGGTCAACACAACCTGCGAAAGTGTTGACACAAACAGAAAAGGTATCGACATAAATAACAAAGGTGTCGACACAAAACTATAGCAGTGTAGTCAACACAAGCAGAAAGAAAAAAAGTCGACACAAATAGAAAAGGTGTCGACACAAAATAATCGCAGCAAAGGCAACACCAACAGAAAGAAAATGTGTCGACACCAACAACAGAAGTGTTGACACAAACTGAAAAAGTGTCGACACAAAAGCAACAGATCCATATTTTCAAACCAGACAGCTGGACGACGAAAAAAGCAAACCCTAGTGACGAAAAAAGCTTCTCAACCCCAAATTAAACCAATCAAACACTCATTTTTCAACCCACAGACATACACAAGCCCAAAACTACCACAAAATATTCAGAGAAACACTCAAAATCCGATTCCATCCAACTTAAAACACCCAAAACGATTTTAAATCAAAACCCAACTTATAAATCAATTTTTCATGCATTTTAAACGGTAAAAATACATAAGATTTCACGTAGCACCCTTATAAGACACGAGAGTCTAGGATCCTACCATGAACCACGTAAAAAAATGAATTTCGTCGAAATAAAATTTCGTTCAGATGAATGTGTAACCCACCACAAGGAGATTAAGAATCTGCTATCTGACTGTCGAAAATCGAACACCAGGCCCCCGAGAATCTAGAGAGAAGACAAAGCTTCCGTTGAAAAGAAAAAAGAAAACTTAGCCAGGAAGTGATGAAAATATTTTTTTCAAAATATTTAAAGCTAAATATTTATATGCCACGAAAATATCTTTTTTTTAATTCACACCATCGCGCCCAACGACCCTAGGAACTAGTCCCGCGTGCATGAAAATACGTATGAACATGCCGTAAAGAAAACGATAAATACGCATCGAAAAATGCTGAAAAAAAAATATGTCAGGGTCTCACAACGAGAGTGAACTTGACACGAGTGATGAGAATGAGCCTGATTATGATGATGATGATAATATTACTGCTTTCATTTCTTATGTTCATGAGGAATCTATTGAGTCTGAAAATGAAAAGTCTGAAAATTTTGAAAATGAGGAGATTAATAATGTTGATGAAAGTGAGGATGATGAAACTATTCAACAAGCTTATAATAAGCTTTATAGAGAGTGTTTCTAGTTGCCCAAGCAAAATGCAAAATTAGTTAAAAAAATATAAACTATGTGAAAAAGAGAGTGAAAGTGTCAAATAGGAGCTAACTGAAGCTCAAGCTTTGGTATGAAAGTTAAAACCTGATAGGCAGACCTTGTGTGACAAACTTGCCCTGTGTGAAAAAAAAAAATAGCTTGTTTAAGTTGATTCAGACAAGAATAACCAGACTAACAAGACTTGAAAAAGAAATGTGTGCTTGCATTAATTCCAAGAAAGAACTTGAAAGTAAATTTTCTAAACTAGAAATTGACAGTTTGAATGCTTAAGCTACTTTCAAGAAATTAAATGCAGGTGCTATGGCTTTGGATGATATGCTTGGGTCGCAAAAAGCTGTGATAGATAGGTGTAGACTAGAATTTACTTGTGCTTCGTCAAGCAAACAGTACAAAGGAAAAGAAAAAATTAGTCAACCAATTCGATTTGAATCTGCACCTGAGTTTGTGAAAACAGAAAGTGGTATAAGCTCAAAAAGATCATCTGCAAATTTTTCAGCCAAAACAAATGCAAAGTGAAAGAATCAGACAGGTGGAACCACCATTTTATATGGTGAGGCAAGAAATGCTAAATTTGTTCATACTTGTCATCAATGTGGTAATATTGGTCATATACGTCCCAATTGCATTAATCTGAATATGAATACATTTTTTGTGCTTATTTGTCATCACTGTGGTATAAATGGACACATCCGACCTCACTGTACTAAGTTACTTGAACAAAATAGTTTCAGATAAAACATACCACACCAACCTAGAAAAAATTAAATTTCTAACTCAGAACCTGTCTTTAAAAATCAAGAAAGTTTTGGTCAAAAAGAGTAATCTTGACAGCTTTTTAGCTAGTCGTAGTCCCTAGTCTGTTTATGGTCTTTTTTTTGTTGTTGTTTTGTGTGTTTGAGTTTTTTTTTTTGTCGTTAAAAAAAATTTGTGAGGGACTTTATTAAGAATTAAGTGCTTTTTCTGTGCATTATTTCTTTTGGCTGAAATCCCATAATTTATGTTTTATGATTAACTACCACATTATTGTTTTGGATAGTCTAGTTTATAGTGGATAAAGCACTTTTAGATATTAGTCTATTCTGTACACTTCTTGACCAGTGATAGATGCCGGGATCTTCTGCACTTGGTATTATATTTATTCTTGGGTCTATTTTTGCTCTTTAGTTGTCTAATGATTTCATAAAATGACTACATGGTGGCGACCCACTTGATCTTATTGTTACACTCCCTCCTTTTTTTTGTTCTTTATGTTTAGCTTGAGCAAATGGCTACTTATGCAGACCTTATTTTTTCGTGCGTACTAGTGTGCAGCCACCTTGAATTTTGTGCCATCATTTGCTTAAAAATGGATACCTATGCGAATCTTATTTTTTCGTTCGTACTAGTGTCAAAGTCGCCTTTAATAGCAATAAATAAATAAATAAATAAATAAATAAAAGTTTGTAGTCTCTTGTTGAGGGGAAGATAGCTTATGAAGTGACTTGGGTCAAAACTGATTTGATTTTGTGACGTCCTTGATATCTAATAAATAAATGTGAACCTGCCATATAGATCCCTTGCAGGATCTGATATTGAAATCTTGAAATATTTCAAGTTACACGCACTGCTTCATATAGAATCTACTCTGATTGTGTTCATTCATATATAAATATAGGGTATCTTAGATTCTGTGTGTATTTTAATCACTTTGACTAGATTTTGTGTTTTTAAGTGAATGCAAGTGTGCATGGGTCTTGTACGTGTTTTTTAATCTTGTTTTCTACTTAAAAAGATTTTTTCTTGTTTTGGTTGTCAATTCATGACAAAAAAGGGGAGATATATGTGTTAAGGGGGAGTGTTAGTGTTATTTTTTTTCTTTTGGTTGAGGGCTTAGGCTTAGATGTTTGATTGAGGGGGAGTCGTTTCTTTTTTGTTTTCAGTATTAGATTAGTTGGCTTATTGGGTTTTGTCACAGAATTGTCAAATAGAGAGATTGTTACGGATTTTAGCATCGGTCTAATTCATTTTTAGGTTGGCAAATTTGTGAAAAATATTTATTTAAATTATTTATTTTATTCATTGATATTTTAACACTTGTCTTGTTCAAGTTTTAGTTTTCAGATTGTAGGGCCATGTAAAAGGAGAATAACTCATCAAAAAACAGCCCGCAGAGTAAGACCGCCCGACAGAGCGGTCCATTGAGCGATCCATTACACCTCTCGGTATCTCAGTCTGCAACAAAAATTATTGCACAATAGACTTCACCGCTTGAGCGGTCCTCGGCGAGACAGCGCTTAATTGCAGCAGCAGCGAGATTTTTGGTAGGATCCTATAAATGAGAAGCTAGGGTTTCTTGTTATGTGTGCCTCTTATTATTTTATAAAGACCTAACCGCCATAGAGAGTTTATGGAATTGTTCATTATTCTCGCAAGTTAGTTTACATACGCGCAAGTTGGTCTATATCTTGATGAATCTTTAGCTTCCGCTCAATCAAGCCAATCAAGTCAATCAAAGTTTCAACAATCAGTATGGATTCGTGGAGTCACTTGAGAGGATTCTGAAGTGTTGAAGTCTGGTGGAGGAGTCCGTCAGCATTGAAGTTTGGTAGTGGGTTCCAGCGGCAGTCAAACACAGAAGTTGGTGCACGTGAATTTGGCAAAGACGGGCTTACTACCATTGGTTGTGGGTGCAACATCGGAGTTATAAAATTTCTTTATAACCAATGATTTTATAGTGTTAGATTTTCTAGACCCGGAGTGGTTTCGTGATTTTTTACTCGATTTGGATTTTCCACATAAAAATAGTCGTCTCGTGAGTGATTGTGGTTGTTTTATTTTTCTACTTGTGTGATTATTTAGTTTAAACTTTTTACAACGTTTAGCTTATTTATGAAAATTAATTAGTACAAATCAGTCGATAAACGGGAATTTTCACTTCCTGCAAATAAACTTTTATTTTTTTGGGCTTAAAGTAGCTTTGCTTAAAATTAAATTGCCAAACGCGGTCTAAATGTGGTGAAATGAAAGTAGCAAGTTTAGGGAAAATTTGACATTTGTCTAACACACATTTGTTTTTGCTAAACAAGTTAATAGGCGCGGCATTAAAACTGTTATCAATTATAAATATCAAGGTAGAATTAATTCAAAAAGATTTGAACTTTTATTTATTAAGAGCGTCAAACTTGGTAATTTTCTCTTTATTCTATGTTGCTTTTTTTTTGTTTTTAGAAAATTTCTTATTTTGTAGTTGAGTTTTTTTCTTTTACTTTTTCATCAACATGAGTTAAAAAATAAAAAATTTAATTAAAAGCTAAAAAAGAGAAAAAAATTAAAATAAGTAAATAATTTAAATTCTTTTATTTTCAACTCTAGTGGATTTATATCACATTTTTTATTTTTTATTTTTTATTTTTTATTTTATCTCGATAAAAATTACTTTTTATAAAAAAATATACAAAATAAATGAGAAAAAATAAGTTTTCTTCCAAATTAGGCCTTGTACGGCAATCATCCACAATTTCAAGAAAGAGGAGTACGTTGGTTCCATCGACAGCCACGTTTACCACAACTGTATGTGCTTGCGTGTGCTCATTTGGCATGGACTTCAAAGTTGAATTTTAAGCTAAAAAGTTGATTTTTAAGCCTTGTTTGGTTTAATTTTTTAATTTTTTTAAACTTAAAAACCTTTTAAAAAGTTCAGTTTGACCTTTCACCATTATCAAAATTGACTTTTTTAACATCTTATCACATTTACTTTTTTACATAAACAAAAAAGAAAAAACCAAAAAATATAAAAAAAAAAAGGCCAAACACAGGCTAAGTAAAAAAAAATACTAAAAGGCCAAAAAAAATTAAATATTTGATTTATGGCTTTTATGTTTTTCCCTTCTTTTTTTAATTTGTTTGATTTTTATCTTTTAGAAAAAATTAGTTTTTCTTTTAGTTTAAAACTATGAGTTTAAAATTTACTTAAACTCAAATCTCAGTAACTACATGAGTTTCATTTATTTATTTATTTTTAAGTTAAAAGAACAATAGCTTAAGAAATAAGAGGTCTAAACTAGTAACATTAATCTAGTGAGACTAATCTTTCTATCATATTTAAAAAAATTAATTTTAAAATAATTTTTTAAACACTCATAAATTTTATTTTAAGATATTATTTTTTCTTTTATAAACAATTAATTTCAGGTACAAAATAATGTTTATCAAAATTTTTACTACAAGTTATAATTTATAGGTTACTAATTTTAATAATGACAAATACTACCACATTATTATAATAAGGAAACTTTTGTGACTTTTTTATCTATCCAAAAATTTCATCTTGTTTTATATTTTTACTAGGTGATGACTTGTACCTAAAGGTACTTTTAATAATTGTTTTTATATCATACATGCCTACACAATTAAATTATAATAAATTAATTCAAAATGATAATAATTTCACTGCAATTTAAAACTTCACATAAATTGTTGTCATGTTTCAATATTGAACTGGCAAAGACATTTTTAAATAGAAGTTAATTGTAATAAATCAATTAAAAATGACAACAATTTTTTAACAATTTAAAATTTTACACATAAAATGTTATTGTGTTCAGTATAAGTAAAGATATTCACGTCAGAATAACACATGTAGATCAAGACAATGCGACTACCTGCGATAAAGGAATATTTATAAATTAGTAACATAACTGAACAACAGTTTCACTTTATCAAATTCAATGCTTTCAAGAAAATGAGCAACACAGTCCAGCAATTCTTATACGTCAATGAGAAAACACAATAAAAATAACAATTCTTCTTCTCATTCTGATCAGTGACCAAACGCAAAATATA
>JAOTRH010179759.1:0-12047 GCA_034768845.1 Heliamphora exappendiculata | reverse complement strand
ACAGTAAACCTGCTCCTTTTTGGGGGTGATTGTGCTTGGCTGTTGAAGGATTTTTACAGAAATCACCCTTCTTTCCTCAGAACTTACAGCTGACGTAATGCATGCTAAGGAACCTGCTTGGCTGTTCTCTTTGGACGAGAGTTGGATGATCTCGTGGTATGGGATGCCCTTGGCTAGTTGCTGCGCAAGCCGAACATGTGCCTACATTCTATCATATTTGGTTGCGTACTCTCCCTTGAACTGGTTTACAATCAGCTGTGAATCTCAGAAGATCTTGACTTTATGGGCCTTCAACTCCTTGACATCCCAAAGTTTGGCTTAAAGGGCTTTGTATTTGGCTTCCTTGTTTGTGGCTTGAAAGTTGAGATAACCTGCCCTCTCTATGAAGACTCCATCATAGAGCATAATTCCAACCCCAGCCCCTTTGTTGCATGATGAACCATCTACATATAGTTTCCATGCAGTCTCTGAATCTCTGTCTTCTTGAGCTATTTGCTCGATGACTTGCCCCCTAACATCAGCCGAACACTCTTCTTGGTTGAATTCGGCAATGAAGTTAGCTAAGACCTGGCCTTTTATGACTGATTTTGGGCAGAATGTGATACCATGCTCCCCATGTTCTACAGCCCACCTTGCAACCCTTATTGAGAAATTTGCTTTTCGAAACAATGCTTTGAGAGGGTATTCGGTGATTACCTTTACTGAGCTAAAACACTATCTTTCTTCCCCACCGTTGCTGACAGTGCCAAATAGTGCCAATACTGCGAGGTACAAAAATAGTGTTTCGGCACTATTCGACACCGTCGGCAACGGTGGGAAAGAAAGATAGTGTTTTAGCTCGGTAAAAATTTTCTCACTTTCTTCATCCCAAACGAATTGGGTAGTTCATCTTGACTTTTAAGCCGGCTAATTTAAAGCTTAAAAATAATATAATTTGGTCTATGTGTGGTTTAATTGATAATAAGTTAATAATTTTTTAATTTTAAATTTATTAAACATATTTTTTAATTAAAAAAGACTATTATAATTGACTAAAAAATAGAACAAGTTCAACAAAAGAAGATTAAAATAGACAAGTTCAAACCGTCAAATCAAACAACATCCACTGATGAACTTATCAAACTCATGGGCCAAAACTACCGGACTCATTAATCGATTACGAGTGATAAAATTAAAAACTAAATATATGTGACCGGATAATAGGTTAGAAGCCAACATAACTTGACATGACACGTGAGCACCCCTACTACCGATTGGAATTGAGCAAAGTAGTTCTTAAACATGACAGAATTATTTGTTATATTTTAAATTATAGCTTTTAACATATAGTTTAACAAAAATCTTAAAAAGTAAATAAGTGTTTTTTTATAACTTTTTACCTATAACTTTTAATTCTTAATTAATAAATACAAATTTTAATATTTTAAGCCATAAGTTTAGAACTTTAATAAATATTTGTAACTTTAAATTGAAAATCATAATCACATTTTTTAACTATAATTTATAAATAAATATTTTTAGCAAAAACTCCCAATAGTTAATTATATTTTTAACTATAATTTATAAATTAATAATTTTAGCCATAACTCCCAATTGTTAATTTTCATTTTTCTTTTAATTTGTAAGCATATAGTATGTTAATGGGCCGGATATTACATTTCGGGCCCAATTGTACACAGAAGGGTTAGGATTGGGCTGGGTCTAATGAGTATTTTAAGAAAAAATAACATGTCCATTTGAAACGAGCTGAGCCTCTCCTCTTTGAACGAGGTTGTAAAGAAATGAAACCCAACGTTTGGCAGTTCAGGGAAAAGAATATTTAAAAAAGAAAAAAAATTATTTTTTCTATCTTTATTCAGATAAACAGAAAATTAAAAAGATAGAAGCTAAATCAATTTTATGAAATTTAATTATTTTAGATAATTAAAAATGTCACGGAAGCATCATCAAATTAAAGATTTTTCTTGTTATAATAGTATAGACATAAAACATAACTCACAAAAAGACACCCATAAAGAAGAAGTATAGTTATTGTTAGAATTGAAAAACAAACGACTAAAAGAACTTGGAAAAAATAGATAAAAAGAGCAAATTTACATAGAAAAAACATAAATGAGATACGGAGCCAAGGGTCTCCTGCAACTATATAAGAAAATTATTTTTGAAGTTACAGACAAAAAGCATAAATAATTGTTTTTTTTACACAGAGAGAGAGAGAGAGAGAGAGAGAGAGAGAGAGAGAGAGAGAGATGTTAAGAAACAATGAAAGATAATGTCATCCATTCCAATTATCGTAGTAGTTATCGTTGTAGATGTTGGGAAGAGAAAGGCAAATGATGATTACAGGAGTTGGAAGTTAGCGAACGTGGGTTAGAAAGATGTCATGGGAACAGTTCTAAAATTTCTATTGATACATTTCAAATGCTTCGTTTAACTTGTATACGTTATAGAAAAACAGTTTAATGTCAAAAAAATGAATTGCTTGGACCATATAAAACTAATTATTTCTTTGTATTACATACGTACGTAACATCAAATTAATTTTATTTTTCACAATAAAATTTATATGGTAGTAATTAGTTTTATGAATATAAAGCTAATCATGAATATAAAACTAAGTAATTAAATTAGGCATAAAATTCACAAAGAGATACACTTGGAACAAGTGGTCCATCTCTTTCTTGGTGATCCCATCAAGGGATCAAAGGGTTAGAAAACATTCATACTTCCTCCTCCGGTGAAATACCCTATCATTGCCCTAAAACCCCTTTCTCCCCCACCGCCGGCCTATTCGTCTTCTTCCCAATTCTGCGCTCCAATTAATCCACTCCTACCATCCAAAACCGTAAATCCAAACTCCCAACCAAACCAAACCGAATATTTAAGCTTTTCGCCAAAACTGTTTAATGTCAAAAAATGGCCTTTTTTGCGATGCGTGTGCAACTCGAGATATAGAAACCCATCCATGGAGAGAGAGACAGAGAGAGGGAGGGAGAGAGCGAGAGAGATTGACCTTTCTGCGCAAAGTCTTGCTTTCGCAACTCCGATTTTCGATTTCCAATTTTCGTATCAGGTAATAACAGGAAAAGAGCAGTAAAAATGAAATTAGAACCCAATCTATGAAGTCTTTTTCTTAGTCTCCGATCTTCTTCTATACTGGTATGATATTATAAAACTGCTGTAGAGAGAGAGAGATGGAAAACTCTAGAGAGAGAGAGAAGGGGCGAGGGAAGGACGGGAAAGTAAGTTAAGAAGAACATGGAGAGAAAGGGTGTAACGTGGGAGTTGAGTCGTTGTGTTGACTTATTATAGTCTTAGTGGTCGTGTTCACGCGTTGTGTGTGCATTAATAAAACAAAAGTTAATTATTTTTAATTATTATTTAAAAAGTAATTCATAATATTATATATACCATAATATATGTCATAATTATTACTTTTAATATATCATAATAGTAAAAAGACAATGCTGAAGAAGCACTAAAAATATTAAAAGCCATTTAAAATGAAAAAAATTGTAACGAAATTAGTGAAGAAAAATTAAGAGTTTAGGGACCCACCAAAAGCACCAAACTGGGTTTTCTTGGTAGAAAAAGAAAACGCCGAAGAAGTACCTCCACCACTCCCCATGGTCTGGTCTTTTTTGTTGGGACGACGACGACGCCGGCATTCTCTCTCTCTCTCTCTCTCTCTCTCTCTCTCTGCTCCTCCCTCCGCTTAATGCATCTTTTTTTTTTTTTTTGAAAACAATGATTACTATTTAAGGATTAGAAACCAACGTGGGTAACTGTTTATGAGAAACCAAATATAAATTGTGAGAAACGTCCAAACACAAATTTTGAGATCAAAACCCAAAATGTTAAAACATCAATCAACATTTCAAATTCAATGAACATGTTAAATTTATTTATTTTTTAAACCAACATGTTAGATTTATTAATTATACTGATTTGCGGGTAAGAATGAAAATCCTAATAGAATAAATCGTTGAATACCAAAAATAAAGAACTGAATGTAGAAAACTTAAAACTCGCAAAGAAACTCACATTTAGATTACATCAATTTTAAATGAAATATAAAAATAATACACTGTGATATATGTAGCATAATATGAAAAAATAATATACAATGAAATGTTGAATGAAATACATAACAATATAATCTAATTTTTGAAGAAATAAAAAGTTGCCGTGAGTATGAAGTATTCGGACATATTTAAAAGACTTCTTATTTATTTAGTGTAATTTTTTTGTATTTTATGTGGGAATCATTTCAATATCCCAATCAACGTATATAATTAATCAAACTTTTATCAATTAATTTTTTCATATAATTAATTTATTTTTACCAATTAATTTTTTGATAATTCTTTTTACCCATTCAAAAAACTTTTTGATTGTTGTTTGAATGATAAAAAATATCTAAAACGCCAAATGCACCGTGGATAGAATATATAAAGATAGCAAACTATGAAAATCCCATAAACTATAAATAAAAAATATATCTAACGACTTTGGAATCTTACCTTAATGATGCAGTTCTAAACTTTTATCTGTTGTCTGGGTTTCTTCAATTTCTGGACAAACATAAGCATCCATGTGTGTGTGTGTGTGTGTGTATTTATAGTAAAAGAAAAAAAATAAGTACATGAATATTTTTAACAAAATTTGATAATTTAAAATAACTTAGCAAGAGGACAGAATAGATATCTTTATTTTTTCAAATTTATTATTTTTTAAAAAATTAAATTTTATTTATGTATGTGTATTATATAAAATATAAAATATTATTTTATAATTGACACAAATAAGTAAACCAAAACAAGAGAAACAAATACCTAGGGATAAAAATCGTGGTTCCAATTGGAGGAAATCAATCACTTCTCCGTTTTCCTTCTCTATTTAGTTAGTTCTCGAGATACAATATGGAAACCGTTCGCTTCGATCGCTTATGCAAGAATCCAAGTCTTGGTTGGTTGGTTTCAATCGTCACAAAAAAAAAAAAGAACTAAAAGATTGAAGTAGGGAATACCAAGAATTACCATCTCGTTTGAGAGTTTTGTAGTGAACGATGTTAAGAAGCAAATCGAAGAAGAGAATCACAGAAAACTCAGTATCTGTACACCGATTCGCCATACCAGTACACCGATCAATACCTCTACCATGTTTCTCTCTCTCTCCACTCCCAGCAGTTTTCTTTTTTTTTTTTTGAAAGCAGCGATTATTGTTTGGTTTGAGTTTTTCCGTCAATTTTATACTTCAACTATTTACCATATAAAATACACAAATAATGGAATTATAAAGTAAGTTTGAGGATATTTTTGGTTGGTAAAAAATGCTTCATCAAACTAAGGTGTTACCTTATTATAGAAGTATATATTATATAAGTGAAGGGTTTTGAGCCGAGGTACAACCTCGGGCCCTAGCCCGGCACGCCACATCAAAACCCAAAAGGGAAGGACCCAACAAAATTCACCTCAAGACTATGGCCGAGGTCTAAGGCCAGGGGCATCTCGAGGTTAATGAGACAAATATTGGTCTAATGCTACAAATATTGGTCTAATGCTGCGAGTTCGACCTAGATCTGGACCTGAAACTGAGTAATGGCACGAAGATTGAGTTCTGACAATATTTAATATGATTTGATCGAGAAAGTACAACATTCAATGTGATTCAACCGGATGTAGCTCCCCCATCGAGTGCACTGCACTTCGGGGGAGTATTAAATACGTGTGTCTCGGCCTAAAGGACGGGCCGATTTGTCAGTCGTAATAGTGATGTGATTGTGATTTGAATCGACAGTCAATCATTGCCGCTGACACAATGTTGGCAGAGACAAAGTCGCTCTGTAGAGCTATGTGTCAAACAGATTAATCATGAAAGCTAGGGAAAAGAGAAAGCGCATGACGCCTTATAAAAAGAGTAGTCTCATGCCCAAAAAGTGGGTGAGTTTTCTGATTTTTGTAGAAAGACTTATGTTAGTTTGTCAATATCAAACGAGTTTCTCTCTTTAAAAATTATTTCTAATTTGATCGTTGGAGCTGTTTTCGGAAGACTGTTACCAGGTAATTTATGTTTGTTGGTTCTTGCAGGTGTCCATCTAGAGAAGAAACGGTCGGGTCGTATTTTACCTATCAAATAAAAATATCAATTTACGGATCATCCTCGTACAATTAGTATAGATAATATTAGTATAAATAAATGCACACAAAGAAATGCTTTCCCGGTTTGGATAAAATTAAGTAAATTAAGTTATTTTTGTCCTATTCCAAAAAAAATATTTGATGGTCACAAATTTTTTTTTTTCAATCGGATGAAACAAATTTAAAAAATAAATATTGCAATCAAAAGATAGTTTTTCTACTAACAACAAAAATAAAAAAATATAAATTTTATTATTGGTTTTTTTTTTATCTTTTTGTCTTTTCATTATTTAATTAATTTTTTTATTTGTCTCAATGAAAAGATAAAAAAGTTTAACTAAAAATAAAAGTAAATAATATAAATAAACTATTAACCCATAAGGTGTTTGCTTCCTATTCTTGTGAGATCAACTCATAGGTAGTGTTTGATCTAATAGAATTATTTTTTATGAAAATAAAGTAATAAATTTATAGTACCAGCATTAGAATTATTAATCCATTAAATGGAGTAATAGCGATTATTTAAAATTTAGTATTTTATTATTTTTCTACTAATCAAATATTAAACTAAATCTATTAACAAAATTATTATTCTATTTTATTGTGATTCTAATAAACCAAACCTAATTGAAGGGAGATGGATCTAATTTGGGCCGAATTCTCAGTTGACACATTTGGCCAAATTGAGAGGCACCTCGCAGAATACCAAAGTATGGCCCATACAAGACCTATGGACGGCCATGGCCATTGGGACCGAGAACATGCAGAATACCAAAGTCGATCTCTCCGCATTAACAATAGTAGTGTGATTGAGTTGGGAACATTACCTTTCAAAGTGAGAGCATTAATGAGGATAACGAAGTCGAATTGAGAGTATTAATGGCAAAAAAACTAATTGTACGAACCTTTGAAAGTATTAATGGCAAAAAAACTAATTGTGCCAACCCACTGTTACACATTACACCAGAAGAATGTAGGCCTAACCTATCCACTCACAAGATAAGATTTCTAATGTGAGTCAGCCCATCATTAACCTTCAAAAGGAACATGTCTATAACCCCTATTTATAAATAGGCCAAATTTATGCAACAAGATACATAACATTTTCTTTCTGAAAACTCTATGAAAGTGAATTCTTTTTGTTTTTTAGGATTATTACTACTCCTCATATCCTCAATATACTAACTTGTTTGTCAGAGTAGCCTTCGGGCATTCCCTGGCAAATCAAAAGGTTATAACCCTGTGCAGGTCCATTGGATCCGACCTAAAAAATTCGTGTAGATTTGTTTTACTTATACCTAACTCATCTACGATTTAATCATGTATAATAAATATGTTAATGCTACACTACTGTGAGACCAACTCATACACATTGGCCTAGTTTGTCTTAAAGTCGACTTGTTGTCTTTTTGCTTAAAGTTAAAAAAGTTAAAAAAATTTGTTTGAGAACTCAAAAACTTTTAGTATTTTCGTTATTTGTTTTTCTACATAAAATAATTTTATTTATTTTTTTAAAATATTATAATTTTTATTATACACATTCGTTTTTTATAAAAACTATATTTTTAAAATTTATTTGTCAAAATCATTTTAGTCTTTTTTCTTTTTACATAAAATAATTTTATATATATTTGTAAAATATTATAACTTTTATTATTAAAATTTACTTGTCAAAATTTAATCAAACAAGATCAATATTAAATATAAATTTATGTAAAAATAAATTTTAAAATTTATAACAACTCATTTTCTAACTTAAATCTCTTTTGATTTAAAACTACTTTAAGTTAGGTTTTTTGGTTTGTTACATTTGACTTAAAGTCACTCTACGAATACGGTTCATCAAATAATTTTTTTATTTATTTAACTTAAAATAATTTTAAATAAAAATTCTAACTTAAAACTAAATTGCCCAATGAGACCATTATATTAAACTTTGAAAAAGATAAAACTTAGAAAATTCGTTCGACAGGCCATGGTAAACATACTTTAAAGTTTAGTTAATTTTTTAAACTGGATTTCCGCATCATTTGGTAATATTTATGTTTACTAATTTTATATTTTAATTTTTTTATAAAATATAAATAAAATATATTTGATAAAAAGTAGATATATATTTTTAGAAAATATATAAATTGTTTGCAAATTTATTAAATCTCTGTAAACAAAAAAAAAACTTATTTTGTAAACAACTTATTATTTTCGCTTTCCTCCATCACCTTAGATCATTTTTACTTCTTGTTATTATTATTAACAAACAGGTCATATTACTACCTCGCTCACCAATTGCCACCTCAACCTACTATTTTTTTCACCGACCACTATCTCTCCATCTACACTGGTTTGACAATTTCACTCAATGTTGTCGGCACCATTATTTCTACCATTTTCGATCATCATTTATACCTCTAGCATCCACCTTCACCTACCATCTCCACACCACGCCGGCCGCCTCTACCCCCATCCCCATGTTTGCCACCTCTACTACCATCTCTCATTACCAATTGTTATTTCTAACCACTATTTTTTTTACTAGTTAATACTTTTACTCACCACCTCCTCTTTTCAACCGTCACCTCTATTCATAAGTCGTGGTTTTTATTCACAATCATCGTTACTATTGTATTAGTTTTGACAATTTCACTTACATTCATTTTCGCATTCAGCCGTTAATGATTATTTTTACTAATTCTTACGTCTTTGAATACTTCAATCTCACAATTATTCGTCATTGTCAATAGACCATCTCAAGTCGTCAACATCGTTCACCAAATTCAACCACAATAGACATGCGCACCACCTAATTTACTTGGGCTGCTCTCCTCAAACTAGCATTCCCTCTTCAATCTCTCACTTGTTTTTATATATTTTTTATTTTTTTACAAACTATGTCTTTGTTAAACATATTTTCTATTTTTAGAATTTTAAATAAAAAATATATTTTTTTGTTTATTTTCAAGGAGCAATATAAAAACAAGGGTAAATTACATTGACTTCCTATGAAATTTCTGATAAAAACAAAACACTCTATCTGCTTTCTAAAATGACACTGACCTTTCCTACTTTATCCGACAATATACACACATCTTCTCTCTATTTTTTTTCATTAAAAAATCGTTACCTATAAAATAATATTAATATTAATATTAATATTAATAATTAATAAAATATGAAATTTACCCTCCCCTAAAAAAGAATGAGGTTCATCTTCATTTCTTCCTCATACCTGCCCTTTCTCCTCCTTCCTTAGTAAACTAGGATCAATGGTGGTAAGAAGGTGCAATTTTTTATTCCCACTCAACTGTGGCTTAAATAAAATAACATCAAAGAATAATAAATGAAATCCTAATCAAAGAAATCTCTCATTCTCTTCTCCTCTCACAACCTCTTCCTCCTTCAGTAAATCTAACCATTTAAGACAGATCACAAGATTTAGACACAGAGCTCTTCACGAATTCCACCACCGTAAAATAAGCAAATGCATGAGCAACATGAAGATCGAGATCGAGAGAGTGCTGAAATTAGAAGAGAAGGCCAAATGCAATGGCAGCAAGAGAGGCAAAAGTGGAGGGAGCAACGAAACCGGCATCTGAGTTGGGGCTAGGTGCAGGTGCATCGGCGGCGGCGATGTTTTGAACCGCCGACACGGCCATCGGCGCCAGCAGAACAACAACAAAAAACTTCATCTTCAATGCCTCCATTTTCTGTGCTTGATGGCGATTCAACTTTGTGGCTTCGGATTTTCGCATTTTCCTGTGCTTGGTTTTCACATTTTATACTTCATCTCTCGAAAAATTCATTGTTTATGTATTATTGCTTAATTTTTAAAAAGGAAATTTGAGCTATTATTGTTTGAACAAAAGAATAAAAAATAGATGATTCATTCCGTAGTCTAGTGATGTGGGAAATAGATTCTTGAGATTACTCAATTTGTGACATGGGTTTTGGGCAATTGATTGTAGGTTGTTTCTCATCGGACCAGTCGCCGACACTCGCCCGGCCGCCGAATTCCGCTCTCTTCCCCAGAATACATTTCCACTGGAATCAACCAGGGTTGATGGGTTTCGACTTGAGACTGATGGATCCCAAGACATGAGTTTTCAGATGGCGGCGTCGGTGGATCACTACCCTTATGGATGAGATTGCGTCTAGATTGTTCTTATTGTGGTTTATCCTCAGTCTAATTAGATGCTTAATCAAACACAAAAGAAACCCAACTTCAAGAATTGTAGAATTTTTGTTTTTGTTTTTTTTTAAAAAAAAATGAAACAGGGGAAGCACACCACTTTTTTTTTCTCTTTTCTTCCTTTTAAGTGCTTTGTTAACGGTGTTAGGCATTAACACTGACAGGAAAGGTAGTAATATTTTAAAAAGTAAAAAGAATATTATTATTTTTATCAAAAATTTCATAAGATGTCAAATGTAATTTACTCTACAAATTATAAATGTTACCAAACAAGTAAACAATCAAAATTCAAATAGAATTAATTAATTATTAGTCGTTTTGGTTCTATTACTAAGATTTTTAACTATAAAATTTCATTTTTAAATTTAGGAATAATCATGACAGATTTGCTCTTATTTATAAATATAATCTTATTTACTAAAATCTTTACTTGTAAATTTTAAAATGAAATGACTTTCAATATATGGATTCGTTTTTAATAAAATTAATATTTTTAAATTGAGACCTATCAAATAAGATTTAGATTGAATATAAAATTATGTAAAAATAATAAAATTCAAAATTTATCTTATTTTGTTTGAAAAAAAAATCAATTTTTAAAAAGTAATAAATTAAAAAATCTCTATTTTCCTTTTTAATTTTAAACTGAAAAATTTATCAATAGGTGTACTTATTTTTATTTATAAAGGAACAACAATTATTTTTATTTGCTCGAAGAATAACCAATTTTGTTTGAATGATTATTTTAATAAAATTAAGTAGATTAAAATGTAATATTACATGTATTTACAAAAATAAACATGGGATTAATTGTTTTATGCATGAGATTCCCCCTAAAAAGCCCCATTAAAATATATGCTAGATTAAAATATTTTTTTTTGAAATTTGTTAAGCCTTCAAGCTACACAAAATAACAAACTATTTAGACAGAAAGAAAAAGAAAAAAAAAACTACTCACTCGTTAACCGTTGGTCAGGATTCATTTGGCTTAGACATTGTCATTAGATATATTAATTATCAGTTATACTATAAGCCCATAAATCATAAGTATAAATTTATTCACAATTCAAAAAATAATATAAATTCACTTAAAATATAACTCACTTCGCAGACAATTTAATCTCAACTATTTATTTTAAATTGTAAATAATTTTATAAATATATTTTGTAAATTTATTTATATTTTTGATTAATTATTAGACATTTTTAGTATTTAGACTCTGATCGGCAATTAGCTTATAAGTTGTTTGGTAACTTAATTTTTAAATTAATTTTTTAAAATTTTATTTTTTGAACAAAAGGCTAACTTTTTTGCTTTTTGTTCAAAGTGAATAATTTTGCCATTCATATATTTGATATTTAGGGAGAAATATGGTAAATTGGGTTGTAAAAAAATCTATCTCTAAAGTTCAAAACGCAACAGATGAGTCTATTTCCGAGTGAATACAAGGATCCATGTTCTGAAGGTGCTAGTGGAAAACAAGTTTGTGTGTTCCAGAAAAGTTAAAAATGATTCCATATAGATTCGTCCCAAATTTAGTTAGGATGAATCATCTGCTGCGGTTGTTTTACCTGAACGACGCATTTATCTCTTCACGTCTGCAGGGAAAGTAATATTTTAGTCACTTCTTCTGGGTTTTGGATTGCCTGATAATAAACTCTAGCATTTCATTCTTCCTAGAGCTCTACACTAAAGGTGCATGAGGTTTTTTCCTCATGCA
>JAOTRH010179748.1:0-12047 GCA_034768845.1 Heliamphora exappendiculata | reverse complement strand
CCCAACGTCACTCGTGGGTTCGTCTGGCTCGACCAAGATCCCGCCGGAAAATCCCCGTGGCCGGAGAAATCTCCGCCATACCGTGTTTCAGAGGACTCGTTGAGGCGGCGACTACCAGAACCGACGGACAACGGCGAGTTTGCAGCAGCGGCGGCGAGGGCGATGGCGCCGTGGGCTGCAGCGCTGGTGTGCGTTTGGTGGTGGCGTCGTGACGCGAGGGTTTCGGCCTTGGTAGCGGAGCTTCAGGCAGCGACAGAAGGCGAAGATGGGTGGTGGTGCCGCGACTGGGCGGAGATGGCGGAGGTGGCGACACCGGAAAAAAATACTATTAGCTACAAGAACGTAGCTCTGATATCATGAAAAAATTGAGAAGAGAAAAATAACAGTATATTTTCTATCTATTAAAACTGTATAATATATGGCCTATTTATAGGCGAATAGGGATAAACAATAAAGAAAATCAAATCAGAATAAAATTAAACTAATCAATCTAATATTCTAATCAATCTAATATTCCAACAATATTAACAGAAAACGGCCATTTGGTGTTCCTCAAATGTGAAATTGTTTGTATTTTTTTTATTTTTCTTCCCAAAATACCCATTAAAATATTCTTCAATAACTTAATTCATTTTAAAATTCTAAGAACACAAATTAATTGAAAATCACATCATTCTCCTACTCTCCTTCCTGTAATTGATTTGGTTTTTAATTACATTGTAACCCATTTAGTTTTTTTTTAAATGTTTTCATTCTCTCTATTTTATTTTTTTAGACAAAAATTATAATTTAATATTTATTATAAAAATTTAAAATTTACGCAAGTGCACAAACCCTAGTTTCTTTTTTAGATGGGCACGAACCCTAGTTTATTACTATGAACGTTAAACCCTTTTAATCTGTATAAATGCACAACACATGCAAGAACACTCATCCGCATCCATCTCCTCCTGTCTTACTTTCATCACTACTCTCTCTCTCTCTCTCTCTCTCTCTCTCTAAGCAAACCCATCAATCCATCATCGGTTTCTTTCTGTATCTGTTCATGGCGGAACATGAATTCCAAACCAAACCAAAGAATAACAATACAACTCCCAATAATGGACCCTTAAAGATCTTCGGATTCAATGTTTCCGACGAGGAGGAGGTAGAGTCCACTAACACAGTATCCGGGTCGCCCGACTCCGGCAGTTTTCCGGCGCAAGACGGCCGGAAGTACGAGTGCCAATACTGCTGCCGCGAATTCGCGAACTCACAGGCGTTGGGCGGCCACCAGAACGCTCACAAGAAAGAGAGACAGCAATTGAAACGAGCCCAGATTCAAGCCAGCCGAAACGCCGCTGTTTCTTACATCCGGAACCCGATGGCCTCCGCCTTCGCTCCGCCGCCGCACCTCCTCCCCACGGCGGCCCCGGTGGTGGTGCCTTCTGCGGCGGCGCCGTCGCCTTCGCCGTCGTGGGTTTACCTTCCTCGCGCCGCTTCTCCCTTAAACGTTTCGCATGGATGTGTTTTCCCGGCTTTGGGTTCGAGTGGTGCAGGGGTTTCTCCGTTCGGCGGCGGTTTGGGGGAGTCAACGGTGATGGTCGGGCCGGGTCAGGCTTACCGAAATGTTGATGGGCCTTCGTTGAGTAGGTTCTCGAGAGGCGACAGGGGGCCCGGGTCGGATGACGGATTCGGCTTGGATTTACACCTGAGCCTCGCCCCAGCCGCACCGTGAGTTCGGCTTGGCTTGGTAGGTAGAATTGGCTTGCGACACACAGCTATTTGGCTTCTTAGAATCAGCTTCCGAGTTAAAAATATCCGGGCCGGATCTTGTAAATTTTCTGGTTTATTTATTTATTATTTCAAGGAAGTTATTTGACTTGCATGTTAAATCTTTAAAATAATAACTTATTTATTTTTTAAAAATATTTTTCAAATATTTTTAAAAAGTTTGATTAAAATTTTATCCCATTTTAATTACTTTAATGGAGATGAATTTAGAAAAGTAAATTTTTTTATCAAAATCTTTAAAAAGTTTAAAATAGACAAAAATAAGTCAAAGACATGGTAATATACTAGATTTTATGTTGTATATTTTTGTATTTAGCAATTTTTTATTTTTTAATTAGTTTTTTTAAAAAAAAAATTTGATTTTTCTGACCAAGGCGATCGAAAAATAAAAAGTCTAAAAAAATAAAAAGAAACACAAAAGAAAACCCCAAACAGGACTAATTATTGTACTAAAAAAAATATTTATAATCTAAATAAAAATTATTATTCTATAAAATAGCGATTAAGATTAGGTGTCATGGAATTAAAAAAAAATGAGTTACTTAACTTCACAATTAAAAATATGATTTGAGTTATGAAAAGAGCGTTTGAAGTTTGATTGATTAAAATTTAAAAAAGAACTAATGAAAAGAAAAAATTAAAAATTAGATCCAATTGACAAAAAAAACTCTAGGATTTTAAACCAACTCTAAGTAAGTGGTTCAAATTCGTTAAGATTCAATTATTTTCTCATGATTCAACTCGAACTCATTCTATTTATCAGTCCGAAACCTAACATCTAAACATCATACAACCAATTGAATCTATTATAAAAAAAAAATTGAAATCCTAACAAAGTTTAAATACCTAGCTAGAGTTTCATCAAACCCTATGTTAAAAAAAATTGGTGCTCATATCGCGGCAATATTCTTGAGACTTACAAGATGTCTCCGCCTCGAGCCATTGTGTCGTAGCTGTCGTATGTCTTTTCACCTTGATTCCTTGAATGCTTGACAATATTTTACGTCGTGTTTTTGTCTTTTTATGTGCTCCACTTTTGACTTGGCTTTTAAATTTTTGGGAATTTAAACTTTCGCAAAATATTCGGACACCTGTTTAGACGCAAAATTCTATGGTCAAGATCGTCGAACGTTCGTCTAGATGCAAAAGTTCTTGGTGGAAAATGTTTGAACGCCCATTCAAACTCAATTGGCTCTTGGTAAAAAAATTCGAATGTTCACCCGCACACAAATGAACAAAATGTTGTTTTCTTCTCTTTTTTGTAGCTCAAAATTTGCGAAACTTCCTGTATAACCTACAATACGAACATTATACAAAAACTTATTAAATAAATGTAAATGAAGGCATTATTAGTATATATTGAAGGGCTTAAATGGAAATATTTAAGCTCTTATCAAACCCCAACTCACATTTCCTTAGTTCTCGAGCATAGAAAAATAAAAACAATTATATTCAATTAAATTAATTTAACTAAAATGCACTTTCATAGTACACACGATGACACTTAGTATATGCAATAAGGCTTTAAACTCCTAAATTATTTTTAGTGGACTGAGTTATAGTCTCGTAAAAATTTTCAGAAATAATGTTCATAAACATCAACGATATAACTTTTCAAGTAATCGAGTATTATGTTGAATCTCTAAGTCTAAATGCCAAGTCATCCAATGCTAATAGTTCAAATGCAAAATAGTTAAAAAGTGATTTTCGTTCATTGACAAAATTAAACAAATTAGTTAAAAAATGTCATTACAAGTCGATATGTGAAAAATGAAATATTACATACCAGTATCATTGTAACTCATTTCTAATTTTAACTCATTTCTAACACAATCGTATCTAAGAACTTGCCATGCCCTTTAGAATACCGAGTGAGGCGACTGACTCAATCCCTCAATTAAAAGAAAATTCCCCACCACCATTTTTGTTTTTTATTTTTTCATTATTGTCAATCATTTGCCAGGCCTTTAGGCCTTGTTTGATAAAAGAGTTAGATGTAGGTGAGGTATTAACAATCCCTTGGGCTTAATAAGCCACTGTTTGATTGGTAAAAAATTGGGCTGGATTTGGTATCCGGTGGGTTGTGCAATTCCTGATTAGGGGTCATTAGGAAAACCGACCCCTTATGTTGCTGGAGAATTCCTTTGGTCTATGGAACAGAGTTGTTTTTTGCAGGAATTTTTTTCGTTTGGAGGCTCTTATTATAAAAGATATTTCAAATTGTTTTAAGAGTCATTTTTCAACCTTTTTATGAACAATACTTTAATTTATTATGTAAAATAGTGCTATTTAAAATTATTTTTTATACAAAAATCATAAAAACGAAAAATAAGTAAACTAAAAATTTACACCACGAAAAAAAAACCAAACAAGGCCTTAATTTCATAAGTAAATCATTAAAACATCATAAGGATAAAATTTAAAATCCATAATTTTAATCCAATCCCACACTATTTAATCTCACCAAAATCATACATGAATTTTTATAATCCATCGATTAATCCTACCCAAATCAAACACATAAAAAAAATTAATTTCACTTCATTCCTAATATCACCTCATTAACAATTCCACTTTACCTCATTTCTAATTCCATATCATATTAATCACACCAAACATACACTGGTTATCAAATATACACTGGTTATCAAAAGAGGCCTTAGAGTATGAGTGAGGTGACTGACTTAATCCCTCAACTAAAAACAATTCCCCCCTCCCTCCCCCTCTCTTTTTCGTTTTTTTTTTTTTGAATATTGTCATTCTCCAAATCTCCCGCTGTTTGACACAAACACTCATGCTTGAATTAGGCCAGAGGCTCGGTTACTAAGTTAGTGGCCTAGTTTAGACAAGTCTTTTAAAAAATTACCCACCTTTTGACACGAACACTCCTGTTTGAATTAATTCGGAGGTTCTATTACTCAGTAAGTAGTTTAATTTGAATAAATCTTTTGAAACTTGATTACCTTTTAATGCAAACATTCCCGTTTGAATTAGACTAGAGGCCTAGTTACTCAATGAGTTATCTAGAAATACATACATTTTTTTTAAGAAAAGAAGAATCACTCAATCACAATATATTCAAAATACGATAAAACTTTAAGCATAAGTGTGCAAAAATCATGTTTAAACTTTGCTTAGCACATGATGTGTATTATGTAAGAGTAAATAAACAAGTGAAGAAATGCTAATCAAGACAAATTAAACAGAATTAACCAAAATTACCCTATCAACAACGTAATGCATAAGTGTAATTCAACCAATGAATTTTAAATAATAACTTTATCTCTTTGATTATTTGAACCGTTCACAAATTGTTAACTATCACTAACTGAGAAGTATGGTTAAACACTTAATTTTTAAGGTTGTCATCACAATTTTTAAACGGTGATTCCCTCAACTTAAGTGACATTATTCCCATTGGCATATGAAGCGAAAGAACAAAAAGTAAGTATATACATAAAGTTAATAAAAGAGATCATCTCGATTGTAGTAAACATGATAAAGGATAAAAAAGAGCAACACTCTCCAACTAAGAGCTGTGCAAGAAAATAATAATTTTTTTTCTATTTTTTATATGACTCAAGACTAAAAAAGCTCGACTAACCTACTTGATAACATTTGGGTTTCCTCTTAACAAAATCAAGTTTATCATTTTTAGTCAGACGTCAGGTAAACCCAACTTTCTCTCGTTGCCTGAAGAGTGCCATCAATCTAGTTCTAATAATGTGGGTTGAAATGTACCCGATGGTGACTACCACACAATTCTTAGTGGTCAACCAAGAGTAAGAATAGGTAGTACACGAGATAGAAGGTGAGGTAGCTCACATCCAACTTTCCAATGCAAGACGTCTTTGAGAGGGGTTAGATTAAGCAATTTTTTGCTCACCACTATGGGTTTAATTATTAATGTCGACATTATAATGAGTTATACTCACTCCTATAGGTTCTTTTGCTATGGGAAAGTGTCGTAGCAATTAGCGTCTTAATCACGTCGATCGCAAACCAATATTCCTTCTTTAAAGGCTGGTGGTAGTTGCAATAAACATTAAGTTTCATGCGTATATTCGAAAGATACATTCATTACCCCAGTCCTATAATTAATGCAAGCATTGGTTGTAGTCAAAAAAAGTTGACCTAAGATGACATAAGGTGATCAAAGTTGTTGGCCGAGTTGGTGGTCGGAGGTGGTGATTGGAAGTGTTAGAAGAACAAAAATAGAATAAAAATTTATTTATAAATAAGTGAAAACACATTTTTTTCCTATTTACAATAATATAATAAAATTCAAAAATTGTTTATAATTTTTAAAAACAACAATAATTATCAATTATGTTTTTTTATTACAGTTTACAAAAAACTTAAAAACAAAAACAAAAAATATAAACGTTACCAAACAAGCCCTAGTGTTTTGATTTGACATTTTAAATTTTTTATTTTTTTATTAAACAAACTATGTTAATTTTTTAGTTTTTTTATTATTAAAAAAGCTAAAATGCCAAATTGGCCATCAAGGCTATAGTATAAAGTTCGTAGTCAAAGGAGATAATGGTGGTGTTTGGTGTTGCTAGAATTAATATTTTATAGATTGTCACTAAAAAATAATAATTATAACTTTGAGCAGAGGTTAGAAGTGTTTAAAAATAATTTCATATTGTAAATGAAATTAATTATTTATAAAAAAAATAATTATAGGTTATAATTGAAATTTTGAATATTTGATAAAAAATATAACATATTACTAAAATTAATAGTAAAAAACTATAAATTATAATTTTTAGTGATACCAACCACTACCAATATATAATAGATTTCTACTTTTAATTTAGTGGTTAGAGTGTCAGGGCCCACCCATGCCGAATTTGAGGGCAATCTTTATATTAATTAGTTATGAAAACATTTGAATTTCTTGGTAGCAAAAGTTCTGTTTGAAAAAACATAACGAATTATTAAAATTAATAGTAAAAAGTTATACATTATAATTTTTAACAGTTTCAATACCAATATATAATAGATAATATTTTTGTTAATTTAGTGGCTAAGGTGTCCGGACCCACCTATGCTGAATTTGAGGACAATTTTTATTTATACCATTTTATTAAAAGAGACCATTCACTTGATATTTAAAAAAAATAAAGTTATGCAGACATTTTTTACCCAAAATATTATTTTTTTATATAACTAACTTTAATTTAAAAGGTTGATGGAATAATTGAAAAATGAAACCATTTCACTATTTTTCTTTTTCGCAACTGATTTGATTTTAGTTATATTTCAAAATTTCTCCTTTCTCTTTAAATTTTTACATTTAACATGTTTATTTCAATTTAATATTTTTATTATAATAAATTAAAAACCAAGAACCCTACTATTAATTAGTTATGAAAACATCTGGGCTTCGTAAGTGAAAATTCCATTCCAGATTTTTATGGGCTTAAGAATTTGAAGACAATCTTGATCTCAATCAATTGTCTTCAAATTGGGCTTGGGCTACCAGATTGGGTTTGAACAAGCCCGAACAACCCTCAGAACAATTCGGATTCGGCCAACCCATCAGCCCAACTGAACCCGCTGGGTTGCCCTTCTATCATAGTTCATAGTTCAAAGTTCACAATATACATAAGAAAAGAGTTTTACTACGTTCATATTACACCAAACACACATTTAGACACATTTTTCTCATATAAAAGATTATGGGAAGGTGATCTGAAGCAAATATACAACACCGCAATGTGTGTTTTTTGTGATATAATTTTTAAACATATTTTTATGATCTGATTTGTTTATCATGTAGAGCTCATCGAGTTTTTTGTGCACATAGAAATTTAAGTTGATTTGATACCTGTACCTAAGTGATCGAATAATATTGTTTTGTAAAAAAAAAAAAAAATTCAAAAAAAAAACTGTCAAATAAATATTATTCGATTACTTAGTTACAAGCGTTGA
The DNA here is from genome assembly GCA_034768845.1 of Heliamphora exappendiculata. Lineage (NCBI taxonomy): Eukaryota > Viridiplantae > Streptophyta > Magnoliopsida > Ericales > Sarraceniaceae > Heliamphora > Heliamphora exappendiculata. The sequence continues at coordinate 4,331 of JAOTRH010179748.1, read as the reverse complement.
ATTAATATGAATTTTGATGTGCATAACAAACTCAACTAGCTCTGCGTAATGAATAGATCTGATAATAAGTATATATTTAAAAATTAAATCATAAAGCGCGCATAGCAGAGTGTTGTGCATTTGCTATACGGCACCTTTCCCATTCCCTTGTATAGAAAGGATCCTATATAATTGTAAAACTCGCGGTAAGAAAAGTATATTTGAATTTGTGTACTTAATATTTTTTTTATAAAAAAATAAAAATTTAAGACAACAAATTTGAGGCATTGAATTTTTCTAATGTCATAATTCTTTTGTCCCTATTCACTTTCAGTTGCAACTAATTTCCTCAAGATTTATGTGTTTTGAAATGTATATATTAAGGTAGAATAATTATGTGGATGTTAAAAATTTACTCTTTAAAATGAAACAATTTTGACATTTGCTTTTGTTCTCTTCTATTCTATATAAAAAATATTTGTTGATATTAGTTCATTTTTTACTAATTTAATAAAAATAACAATTTATCTTTTAATTTTATTCTCTTTTTATTTATTTTTTTCACCTCTATAAATTAAAAAATTAATAAAATCATACTTTTAATTGAGTGTCTTAAAATTAATCGATTAATTAATTATTAAATTATTAATATTAATTTATATTTTTTATTTTGAAATTACTAAATTTAAATAATTAAGTACGTTTAGTACGAATCTCAACTAGTTTTACTAAGCTATGTATAAAAATGAGTGTAATATTTTAATTATAAAGAAAATTAAGTAATAAAATCTTAAAAGCGTAGATGTAGTTAGATGACTTAAAAAAGTTAAGGCTAATTATAATAATTGATTATTTTTTTTTGAAACTCAAGGGTGGCGGTTGCATACGAGACACCATTTCCTCATGAGGAATTATTCTATGCTTCTGAAGTATTATGCAGTAATTTTATGTAGTATTCTTATCTAATTTAGTAATGATAAATTTTACGATAAAAATATAATAATTTATTTTTATTAAGTAGTTAAGAGATAAAAAATGACCCACATAATGTATGTTATGATTATTTATTTATCAAAAATACTACGTAGCATCACTTAATTAATATTCTCATAATACCTAATAATTTGACTTCTCTCGGTCTCTTACTAACTATGGAGTAATTTTTTCATACAGGAGATGACATTACCCCTCTTGTAATCTGGATCACACATTTATGTGGGTTCCATACACTTGTGTAGGGTCCACATAAATGTGTGGCTCAAATTGCAAGAGGGACAATGTCACATGATAGGGGTGTAAAAACGGTTCGGGATCCACTCGAAATCCGTTATTGTTTGGGCCTGGCCCGACTCGGTGAAGGCCCGAGCTCGGGCTGTACATTTTCGGGCCTGGCCCGACTCGGTGAAGGCCCGAGCTCGGGCTGTACATTTTCGGGCCTAGGACACCCCCAAAGCTCGTAGGCTGGCCCAGCCTAAGGCCCGAGGCCCAAAAGCCCAGCCCCAGCCTTGCCACAGGCTCAGGCATGGGCTAGCCGTTGGGCCCGGCTTGGCCCGCCCCCAACGGTCAATTTTTTATTCAACGGCCAGGATCAATTTGCATTTAAAATCAACGGCTAGTTTTCGTTTTTTTAGATTTACATATTTTTCTTATAAATAGGGCTATATATTTTTCATCCAAACACTTTCATACTCTCTCTACTCTATCCTCTTTAATTACTCGGTAATTCGTGAATTAGCGATAATCGGGTTAAGTGATATTTGAGTTCGGTGCAATTGTTGGTAAATCAATGAGTAAAGATCAAGAATTAAGATCAAAATCAAAATACAAATCAATCGAGATCAAGATTAAAGATCGGAGTTTCTTAATTCGGTTTGCTTTATTTTCTGCAATTTAATTTATATTTTGTAATATTTAATTAAAATTAAAATTAAAATTTTTTAAATTCTAATTAATTTCTTTAAAAAAATAAATTTTATTTTATTTTTAAAATTTAATTATAAGTTACTTGTTTCTAGTCAATATTCTCTAATTTATCAATTTTGCTTTAAAATTTTATAATTTTTTTATCGATGGATTCAAATATATTTACTGTTGATGAAGAAGAAGATATTTTCACATTTTCACATAGTGGTTCTAATCCCATTCTCCCTGGTTCTTATTCACTCACTACTTCATCAACATTTACTCTTGCATCTGCATCAGTAAGTTTATCTAGTAAAAAAGTTTCAAATGTGTAGAAATTTTTAAAAACGTTTTGAAAAAATAATGATAGTACCGTTTCTGTTAAAATAAAATGCAAAATTTGTAATAAATTACTTTCGAATCATATATCAAGTGGCACTAGCCACTTACGTAGATATTCTAATAATCACTTTAAAAATATACTTCTTAATCACACTTCACAAATACAGATATATAGGGGTGCAACTGGTAATATTATTAATTTTTTCTATGAACCTACCTGCGCACAAAATTTTGTTGTTAATTATATAATTAAACATGAACAATAATTTTTAATGAGTAAACAACCGGTATTTGAAGAAATAATATAAAGCGGATTTGTTCCTCAATTTCAACATTTTTTTAAAAATACTACAAGAAATAGAATTTTACAAAGATTTAATGAAATAAAAACCGAGTTGATGGATTTATTTATAAATTTAAAAGGAAAAATTAGTTTAACTTTTAATTTATGAACTGCTAGAAATACTCAAGAAAATCAATGTATTATATCACATTTTATAGATAATGATTGAAATTTATGTAAAAGAATTTTTTCATTTAAAACTATAGAATTTTTCTATATCGGCCATTCTTTAGATTTAGTTATTATGTAAGAACTAGTTTTGTGGGGTATTGCATCAAATTTTTTTTATTACTTTAGATAATATTTTTTATAATAATGAATGTGTTAATTATTTAAAACGTAATTTACAACTTTCATTATCTGGTTATTTATTTTATATTCGTTGTTCTGCATATATTTTAAATTTAATTGTTAAAGAATGACTTAAATATTATAATGAATCTCTTGAATGAGTTAGGTTAATAATAAAATGTATAAATAGTAGTGCAAAAAAAGTTGATATGTATAAAAAAATATGTCAATAAAAAAATATAAAATATAAAAAATTACAACATGATATAGAAATTATGTGGAACTCGACATATAAAATGTTACAATTACCAATAAAACAAAAAAAGTAATTGATTTATTTTTTGAAATGAATATAGAAACTAGTTTTACTCAACCAATGCCTAGTGATTAGGATAATTTAAATGTATATATAAAATTCTATAAAAAATTTTTATTAAGCAATAAAATTATTTTATTATATTTACACTTCTACTACTCTATTAGTTTTACTGCAATTGAAATAAATTATCGCAATATTTGATGAATTTTTAATCAATATAAATTATTATCAGATGATATTTAGTATGAAAGATAAATTTTATAAATACTATAATAAAATAATACATATTTTTGGAATAACTTGCATACTAGATCTTAGTTTACAATATTTTTTAAAAAAATATTTATAATAATGCAACACAACTTGAACTAATAAATAAAATACTTAAATATTTATATGATGAATATAAAACTCATATAATACTTCAATCAACACAACCCGCAGTTTGAACTTCATCTTAAAGTCGTAACGATGATTGGTCTATAATAAAAATTAGGCAACTTTTTGAGATTCATGAGAGTTCTATCACATAACTCCAACGTTATTTTAATGTTGTAGAAAATTTAGATGAAAATAATTTTGATATATTAGATTATTAAAAACAACACGAGGTGTTGTGGCCAATATTGGCCACGATAGCTCGCAATATATTTGCAGTTCTTATCTCTACAGTTGCTTTATAGTCAACTTTTAGTGCAGGTGGACGGATACTGAATGACTACAGATCCAAACTCACTCTAAAAATGGTCCAAGTATTGATAATTATACGAAACACAATTTACGCAGAAGGTAGAGGAACACCTGCAATGGATCAAAGAAGCTTGGGCCAATCAGTTCAAGCCCAAGGAGTCAAAGGAAGAAAAGGCTGCTCGCCTAAAGCGAGAAGAACACCTTAAGATGGCAGCTCGATGGGATGCCCTGGCAGCAGGCGAAGCAAAAGAAGAGCGTGCGCGCTCAGCAAAGGAGCGAGCCACCGCCAGCAAAGCCGAGACTTCAGAAAAGAAGAAGTTCAAACAGTTTATGGACAACCCCTAGTCTGTTTTTTTTTTATAATCACAAAAGGGGAGAAATGTAGTAGTAAAGGGGAGAGAAATGAGAGAAATTTCTTGTATAGTGAATAGGTGAAAAATTTTGTAATGAAATTCATATTTTTTT
>JAOTRH010179737.1:0-12047 GCA_034768845.1 Heliamphora exappendiculata | reverse complement strand
AAAACCCATCCAAAACACTTCGGTAAGGCCAGGCCTCCACAGATCAAATTTAAATAGCCATCCCTACTCTAACAGGGCTAACAATGCTTTAGTTAAAGCCTTTGAACTTGATTTAGGAAGATATATACAACAATGTATGAGGTTTCTATCGTTTCAGAATTTTGCTAGTGAGAATAGAACAATCAAATTGTTGGGATTGGGTAATTTGGACTATAAAGAAAAAGAAATGTATATATCTCAACACTAATAGCATGGATTACTAAAGGATAGATTGAGACTAACAACTCGCTTGGATTGAATGATTTGGGAAGGAAAAAAAAAATTCATCTTCTCAGCCCATCACTTATTTAGATAACTTGGTGGAAGAGAAACGGGAGGGAAACATAGAAAAATGGAAAGAGAATGCTTTCTCTTAAAACACCTTTTGGAACGTCGTGACAGATTTGGAGGAAAAAAACTCAAATCCCTATCATTTATAATGCTAAAGTTGACCCTCAAAAAATAAATAAATAAAATGGCATTGGTATCGTAGAATTTATTTCCTTCACCAGCATAATGGATCTCTCCAAAAATACTCAACGGTAGGAGATTCTATCTATATTTTAAGGTAAATATTAGGTATTACATTTTGTGTTATTTTTAATAGTTTCTCTATATAGTTATACCTAATATAGTTGTGAGAGGATTGTGTTGGAGCACTTGAAACACATGTTTTTTCCATTTAAGTGTTTTCTCTAACCCACGTCTTGAATCACTCCAAGAGTGGAGAGATTTGGTGATAAAAGGAAATAGTGGACACAACTTTGTAACACCAAAACTGACCCTCCAAAAAAATCAAATTGAAAAAATAATGCCTTTGGTTTCCTACGGTTTTATTTATTCCAAACAACACTCGACATAAAATTTTATGTTAGCTTTGTACAATAATGAAATGCTTCATTTTACTTCCTCTTAGGTAAGTTAATAAGATATGAGGAAAAATGTATCTCTTGCTTATATAAACAGGGGAAAGAGATAACATGATTTTTTTTTCTCTGTTATTTTCTTCTCTCCCAACTTAAGTTGTCATTTCTTTTCTTTTCTCTTATGGGTTGCCAAATGAACTGACAGGACTCTGAACTTTGATGCATAGCATTTTAAGAACTAAATATTATATCGGTTGTAAGAACATACCTGTAGTTCTTTCTTTTCTGGCTTTGTGAGAGGAAATTAAGGAAAAGCAGCACTCTTGTGTAGACATGGCAGTGGCCTCCTGCCTCAGCGGTAGATCAGAAGTTGGGAATTTAGAATTCGAATTCAGATGAATTCTAGAAGTTGGGACTTGATTAAAGGCCTCCATGGTAGTTGGATCCAAGTTACCTTTAGCAATTGCAGTTGCAATTGTTGCAGGTATGTCTCTAGTAGTGGTCAAGGAGAAAGAACTTAAATTAATCTTGTGTGATGTGGAATATAACCACTGATCGCATCACCATCTGCCCTCAGTAACATAGATTTCCTAGCTTCGCAGCTATGAAACAAGGATTACTAAACCAGATTCCTAAATAGATGAAGTGCCAATATTCAGAACTTTTAAGCATACTGCACACTATAAATTAATACTAAGAAAAATAATTAATCAGCTGAGCACATTGCAGCGAGCTAGACGCCACCACGATGTGGTCATGTTAGGACAGCTTAGTTTTAACTTGCTTGTATTTTATCTTTAGTGGTTTTCTCTCTTCAAATTTCGTTTGAATTTCTTACTTTCAAAATTCAACTAATTAAGAAGAATAAGAAAAGTTGAAAAAATGAACAAAAATGGAAAAAGGGCACTATACACAAAAAAACTACTAAGCGAAAATAGAAGGAAATTGATTTTTTTAATACTTCGGTATAAAACAATGGAAGGATACGGTCCCAGGAAATCAAGGTCATCTAGAGACTGCCGAAGCTTTTCTGGAATAGGTTTCATGTGTTTGAGGATCTCAAACTCAGCATCATATCTGTGCAAAATGCAAGAAACATTAGCTACAAGCAAAAAAATATAAAGAAACACGGAGATGGGCTCGGGTGGAATATCATAACAAAGCTACAGACATTTGGGCATAATGGAAAACTGCAACTGCTTCTCTGAAGGATTCTGAATAATCTTCAGGCATTTGATTGCCCTTCTCAAACTTCAAGGTGGATAGAGCCTGTAAATATGCCAAAAGCATGTTTATGAATCTTTATGAGATTATGACATCATACGCAACATACATCTTTGAAATTTTACAATAATAAAAATGATGTGAAGTGCAAGATAAGTACCAAAGGGTAAGCACACATTCTATCATAATCACATTGAAGTCTTCAACTGAGACTCAGTTCGTACCAAAACTTCAATACTTGATCGCTCTCTCCCATTCCAACGTCCAATAAATGAATAGAACATGTGTTTTGAAATATAAACTCAAGTACTTTCAAATTTAATTTTGATTTTTGAGTACAGTTTTAGTGCATTTTGAGTATGCAAAGGGTACAGAAGTGGGTTTTGTTTAAAAATTTGAAGGATACCCAGATAGCATGATTATTTGTTTCTTTTTATATAAAAAATAAGTTAGGGTTAGAATGTGATTTAAGCCCCTAACAAGATTACACATCATTAAACTAAAACACATTAATGGTATACTATATGCCTAACATTACCAACCAAAGCTAATATTTTTGTGATCTGGCATCTTTTCCTTTTTTTTCCTTTTATTCCTTATTATTTTTGCTACTTATTGATAAAAAAATGGTTTTATATTTAGCATATATCATGGTTTTAAATTGCACTATTAGGATACGTAACGATAATGGTCATGATATAACGATATTGGAAATATCGAACAATACGTTACGACAATCAAATGAAATAGTCTCGAGTTTTTTTTCAAAATAATTAGCTAATTAAACTTAATGACACATGTTTCAACTACGGGATCGAAAAAGTATATTGCATTATAGAACAATTTTGTAAATTTACATGCTAAAAGACAATAAATAATGAATTTGTACAAAAAGGGTGTGAGAATCATTTTCCTTTATTCATTATAGTAGTAAAAGATCAGTTCTTAAAGTTAAATTAAGGTTGACAATTTTTCTTTAGCTCAAATATATATATTTTTCTAAATTTAATATGCCAAAAGATTTTTCATTGTATAAACCCAACTACAGTATATCAGAAGACCCAAATATATGTTGGACCCCATCCTATTCCAAAAGGCTCATTACGCCCCATGCAAATCCATCCTTTTTGTACATGAGTTGTTAGTCCCACATGGGATTTTAGCTTTGCTTGTCTTTCAACTTTTTGTATATAAGAACACAAGCTACCGCACAAAGTTTTCACACGCTATAGTTACCCTACATTGTCTAAAAACCTCTAGCTGCCTTATAGGTCCTTTATATTGGCTTTGTCTCATTCCCCACGAACAAGTTGTTATCAGACAGTATGCACTAGTTGCATTTGGCGACTAGCTATTGCTATGTAAAAGGCCAAACCAGCCGGTTCATGGCGAGACTCATTCCTTTTACCTACCTTGTTACGATTTATAATGCAAACCGAACAGATAACCAAGTTTTTTTCCCATCATTATATAGATCTATCTCCAAATCGGTTGCTTCAGAAAATGTTTCAAACTGGACTATTGATATAAATTTACAAACTGGTTGTGCCCATATCTTATTTTTTATGTTTCATTGTATCGTCAAACTCATACTGTACAGAACCCATACATGTGCTTCATAGCTTGAAAGATGCATTGAGTCTAGTTTCTAATATACCAATGGTCCATCATTTCGAGTTCTTAGATTGAGTTATACATGAAATATGAAAAGTGTCATTGTTGTCTAAGAATAGCAATAGGGGTAAATCTGAAAACTTGTCTGAATTATTCTGCTAAATCTTAGTAAGTCTGGTTGTAATTCCACCAAACAGCCCATAATTTCAATTTCCATAAGGTTTCCGTGGCCAAATATAGATGAGTATTGTTAGTTCTATGCAACCAAAGAGATGGGTGAATTGAGTCTTAAAAAGATAATAACAATTTTAAAATTTTTTTTAAAAACCTTTTAATATTACAAATAAATATAGTAAGTATAAACAAAGAATAAAATAATGCAAATATTAAACAGATTAGGAATAGAGAAAATGAATCAAATACCAAGATTTATAGTGGTTCGACTTTTTCTAAGCCTATGTTTACTCCTCAAGACTCCCCTTAAAAATTTCACTAATCCATAATGCTTACATGTGTATTCAAAACCTTTACAACTACAAGACAATTTTATGAAAAACACACCCATGTTTTTCTTCTAATCTCTTGAGTTCTTCTTTGATAAGATTTACCTATTCACTCAAAGAACAAATTGTGACTAACCCTCGGATACAATAAATAGGATGATTTAATGAGTATCACTCACTCTCTTTACAGAAATGATTGGCAATAAATGAAAAGTAAATAAATGAAATACAAGAGTTGGAATTATGAACAATAAATAAGAGCTTGAAAGGTTTTGACTTTGAATCAAACAATACAACAGTGATTATAGGTCTCCAGATGTTTTAAATGCTAAGGAATAGCTCATTATATAAGCTTTTGAGGTTTCATAACCGTTGGAGGTAGGTAAGGGCATTAAATGCCAAAAATCTAACCGTTGAACTCTGCTGCGTATTTTGAATTTCGTCGTAGGTGTCGACACATTTACTTTTGAGTCGACACAAAACTTCTAGAGCATGGTTCTTTAAGTGATTGGGTCGACTCAGATCTTTTGTGGTGTCGACACAATTTCTGCATTCTTCTCACTAACACAACGGTGTCGACACGAATGGTTTTGGTGTCGACTCAATTTGTTCTTCAGATTTTCAGGAGGGCCTTTTTGTGTCGACACTAGAAAGTGCAGGAACCCTCAGTGATTTTGTATCGACTCAAATAGTCTTTTGTATTGACTCAAAATTTCTTCAGGCGGGTTCGGTATATTTGTTTCGACTCAAAATCTGCAGGCAACCATGGTACTTTTGTGTCGACTCATTTGCAATTTATGTTGACTCAAAATTCCGGATAACTAAAGTAAAGAAACACTTTAGTGTCGACCCAAACCTAATTTGTGTAAGCTCTTTTTGAATACAGAGAAACTCGGCTCTTTTGTGTCGACTCAAAACTTTGATACCTAAAATATTTTCAACGAATATGTTAGGGTGTCAACTCATTTGTTCAAAGGTATTAATACTTTTGAGATCACCAAGTATTCTTTACCTTAAAGTGTAAACTCAAATATCACTTAGATTCAACAAAAAATATTCTCTTTCAAGAACCTTTAAGTGTCAATTCAATTGAGAGATGAGTCATCTCATATGACTACAGGTGTCAACTCATTTGTCATTTTGTGTTAACACTACATTTTTAAAAATATTAAATATTATCTTTTTAAATTAATTTATTCTTAAAAAATAAATTATAAAAATTATCAAAATCTAAATAAAAAGCTCTTGGACTAACAATCTCCCATTTTTTGATGATTACAACAATTTCAACATTTTCTAGAAAATATTTTAAAAAGATTTTCAGCAAAGATTCTTCTCTTATCGTTATGCCTTAAACAGAATATGCAATCACGATAGTTAGGCATTCAACAACAGTGTAATATACATTTGTAAGATGATTTGAAAATTTAATTTAGAAACATTCTGAGTTTATTAAAATTTGTGCATCAAATCAAATATGTGCCAAGTTTTTTTCAAATATCAACCATCAATCATAGAATATATGTAGGGAGAATGCTATCAAAAAGAGATTTCAATAAGGATTTCACATTCACAATCATATAAACATTCATCCATAAAAAGAGAATATGAAAGAAAGTATGCTCATAACATTCACAACACAACAAAAAAATATGTTTAAAGTTACAACTTCTCCTTCATAACCGTAAAAGCTCCTGAATGATAAAATGTTTGTAAATGTAAATGTTTCACTTCTTCTCCACTTCTTCCTTCCTTACCTTTTCCTCTCCCCCCTTTGAAATCATCAAAGGGTCGAAGTTATTGATCATCCATGAACTTTTTGAATTATTTTTCTCTTCTTGCTTCTAGCGTCTCTTAGAGGATTTTCCCTTAGAGAAGAATGCATGTTCGTTTTTCTTCTCTGTAGCAGCCATGGCATCCAAAGTAGTAGCAAAAGCCAAATCTACTTCACGCTTTAGTCGTGCAACTTTTTCTTCCTTTGATTCCTTGGGCTTGAATTGTTTGCCCCAAGCATCTTGCAGCCATTTGAGATGCTCTTCAACTTTTCTAGAATTAGCTTAAACTGCTGTGACAATGCCTTGGTCATATTCTTTGCGAACCTGTTGAAGGATTGCCTTGTTGCAATTAACTATGGAGACAATGCTGTCATCCATTGTCTTGCAAAGGGCTCTCCCAGGATTTGTAACATTTTTAACATCACGATGCAGGGCTCGATTGGTCTTGTTCAAATGTTTGACTTTGTCAGATAAAGAGGATATAGTGCTATTGAGGTCAAACATGTCTCGGTCAATTTTGATTTGGAAAGGGTCAAAGAAGAGGATAGACCTTTAACCAAAGACACAACTTCAGACAGATCAACAAGAGAAGCAGTAGAGGAGGCAGGAGGAGCATGAAAGGGAGCAGAGGAAGGTCCTAGTCAATGGTGGAGCAAGGAAATCAAAATCTACTCTAATGGGAGAGAAGTCTCGTAAGGTAGAGGAATTTCGAGAAATGAATGAAGTACCACGTTGGGTGGTCCAAACTCTGTCAATTTTGAAAATTTGCATATGTTTCAATGTAAAAGTCCCATAAAGGTCATGCTTTGAGAAATGAACCATTTTCTCAGCAGAAAGGCCAATTTCAAAATGGCGAAAAACTTTGGTCAAGAACATGGCATTGGGGAGGGACGAGTTGGATTTGCCATGTGATTGGAGCATGTCAGAATTAAAAAGAAACCCTAGGTCAAAGTTCTTCTGCTCAAGAATACACCATATTATGAAAATGCGCATATATGAGACATCCTTAAACTTCCACATTTGTGGCAAAAAGATGTAGTTGACCATGTGGTGAATGATTCGCATTTCTAGTTTGAGTAAGTTGGTCTCAAGGGGTTTGGAGGGATCAAGTTCATCAACCTCAAATATTTGTCTAGCCGCATCATGAAAAGAAAATCCATCTATGTTGATAGATCTCTTATTTTAGGGAACAAATATATTACCCTCGGGCACACAGATAATTTCATTAAAATTAGATGAGGTCAAGTAGATTTCGGTTCCATTCACCCAAAAGGTGATGGTGGTGCTCGAGATAGATCCAATGTGAAAATGTGCATAAAAAAACTTTATGAGTGTGAAATAGTGAGGGTCACAATTTTGAAGTAGTCTCTCCCACCCGAAGAGAAATAGAGTTGTTGGAACTTGCTCGATTTGAAGCTTAAAGCCTCTGACATTACAATTACTTTGGTTCCCGTCGCCATCGTCGTTTTTTCTTTATTCGGTGCCCTAGGGTTTGACGGGCCCTCATCTCCAGTGCGTTTGCTGTCTTTTACCCATTGTTCGAGCTGTCATGTTGGATAAAAAAGATAGATCAAATAGGAGAGAAAAGATGATGGGTTGACTCATTTTTCAAAAAAAGAAAAAAACAACAGGAGATGAACAGTTAAGGAGAGAGAGGAAACGACGCGAATGGTGAGGACCAGTGCCTCTTAAATAGGCAAAAAGATTTGTGTCGACACAAATGACTTTTGAGTCGACACTTTTCTTCGCGAGTGTGAGTGTCCGAAATAAGAAATTGTTAAAACAATTTTTCAGAAAGGGTCGACACTTTCAGCTGTTTGAGTCGACACGATTGAGCATTGGGTCAACCCAAATTTATCGAGAATAAAACATCGAAATTGAGTCGACATTATATAGAAATGGGTCGACACTTTTTCCCGCAATGTCTCTTCCATATAGTTTTGTGTAAACTCAAACACACGTGTCGACACTTTTTCAAGTTTGGTCGACACTTTTCACATATCACATTAAAATATAAAAAGCATTGAGATGCATTGAAAAGACATGGTTAGTATGGCATTTTAATCATAAATTTGGAACACATAACATACTAAGTTTTCTTCTTATATAGCATATTCTTTCTTCATTTAAAAGCTTAGTGAATATGTCTGTAAGTTGGTAATCTGTGCGTATGAATTTAAGTTCAATGTTACCTTTTTGCACATGATCTCTTATAAAGTGATGTCTAATCTCAATGTGTTTGGTTTTAGAGTGTTGTATTAGATTCTTGAATATATTGATTGTACTTGTGTTATCACATTTTATAGGGATATGATCTATGAAAAAACCATAGTCCTCTAGTTGTTGTTTCATCCAAAGAACTTGTGCACAATAGTTACCAGCTGCTATGTACTCAGCCTCGACTATAGACAAAACAACTGAGTTTTATTTTTTACTAAACTATGAGATTAGTGAGTGTCCTAAGAATTGATATGTTTTACTTGTACTTTTTCTATCAACTTTAAATCCGACAAAATTAGCATCTGAATAGCCAAATAACTCAAAAACTATTCTTCTAGAATAGAATAATCCTAAATTTTGTGTACCTAAGAGGTATCTAAAGATGCGCTTAACGACGGTCACATGTGATTATTTAGAATTAGATTAAAATCTTACACATATGCAAACATTAAACATGATATCAGGACGGCTAGTAGTTAAGTATAATAGAGATCCGATCATACCTCTATAGCGTTTTTCATATACTGCTATACCGTTTTCTTTTTTGTCAAACTTTGTTGTAAGACACATCGGGGTTCCCATAGGTTTTGCTTTCAACATGTCAAATCTCTTTAATAGGTCTCTTGTGTACTTAACTTGATTGATATAGATTTCTTCTTGTGTTTGCCTAATTTGAAGTTCAAAAAAGTAGTTGAGTTCTCTCATCATACTCATCTCAAATTCTCACTACATACACTTGGCAACGTTCTTGCAAAGAGATATTCGTTTCATCTACATAAATTTAGACAATTAGCATATCATTTCTTTGAGATTTGATGAAAAAAGTGATATTAATTTTTATTCAAAAAAACTCATTTTCAATCAAGAATTTGCTGAACCTTTCATACTATGCTCTAAGTGCTTGTTTTAAACCACAAAGAGTCTTGGTAAATTTGTAAACATGGTTTGAAAAATCTGAATTTTCAAAGTCAGGAGAATGTTTCACAAAAACTTATTCCGAGATAAAACCATTTAAAAAGGCATTTTGACATTCATTTGATAGAGTTTGAAAATTTTAAAACATGCAAAAGTAAGCAACATCCTAATGGTTTCAAGCCTAGCCACAGGAACAAAAGTCTCATCAAAATCGATGCATTTTTTTTATTGTAACCTTGGGCTAACAATCGAGTTTTGTTCTTAAAAACTACTCAATTTTCATCAATTTTATTTCTAAAAATCCATTTTGTACCGATGATGAAGTATTCTTTAAGTCTTGGGACTAAAATCCAAATCTTATTTCTTTCAAATTGATTTAACTCTTCAAAGGTCTAAAATTTATCGTTTTCGGCTTCCTCAAAATATTTTGGTTCAGTCTGGAAAAAAAATGCTAAATTACCACAAATATTATGTAGAAAAAATTGAGTTTTAATACCTTGAGATGGATCACCGATGATAAGATCTTTTGGGTGACCATGAGCATACCTCAACTCTTTAAGCAAGTCTAAATTTTCAGAATTTGAAGGTCCAACAGCATGTTGAACTTCATTTTGTTGAGGATTTGAAACTTCCTCTTGATTTGGCTCATCTAGGTCTTTAATGAAGATATCTTTAATATCTTTTTCTATATCAATCAAATTATCTTCACAAAAATCCTTTGAAAAACCAATGTTAACTTCATTAAATACTACATGAATAGATTCTTCAACAATTATAGTTCTTTGGTTGAAGACTTTATAAGCCTTACTACATAAAAGAATATTCTAGAAAAATACTTTTATCAAATTTTGCATCAAACTTGCCCAAAAGTTTTTTTGTTGTTGTTCAAAACAAAATATTTGCACCCAAAAGCGCGAAAATAGCTGATGTTAGGTTTCCTTTTATTCCATAGCTTATATGGGGTTTTTTTAAGAGAAACTCGTATAATGGCTCTGACCACGATAAAACAAGTTGTGTTGACAGCCTTGGCTCAAAAGTATCAAGGTAGGTTGTTTTCACAGAGCATGGTTCTAGCCATTTCTTCCGATAACTCCATTTTGTTGAAGAGTTCTAGGAGCAAAAAAATTACGGTTAATACCATTTTCATTACAAAATTTTTTAAAATATTTGTTTTCAAATTCTCTACCATTATCACTTAGGATACTTGTGATTTGAAAACTTTTTTTATTTTAAACTCTTCGAAACAGTTTTGCAAATGAGGCAAAGGCTTCATCCTTATGAGCTTGGAAAAGCACCTAAGTGTATCTTGAGAAGTCATCAACAATAACAAATGCATATCTCTTGCCTCTAAGGCTTAGAGTTCTTATTGGACCAAATAAATTCATATGCAATAGTTGTAAAGGCCTAGAAGTTAAAATCTAATTTTCGGAATAAAAAGATAAAATCTAATTTTTGGAATGAAAAAAACTTCTAACTTGTTTACCTTGTTAATATGCATCACACACTTCGTCTTTTTCAAAATTGATTTGGGATAATAACTCAACCACCAATTCCTTTTTCAAAAATTTGAAAATCAAGTTCACATGTACATGTCCAAACCTTTTATGCCACAACTAACTATTATCACTCAAGGCAGCTAAGCAATTGGTGTCGTTTTTAGAAAGGTCATTTAAATTGAAAGTGTAAACATTTTTATACCTATGACCTTAAAAAATAACTTTGTTATTAGTTGAATCTTCAATAGCACACTTAGTATGATCAAAGATAACCTTGTAGCATTTGTCACAAAGTTGGCTTATACTAAGAAAGTTATGTTTCAAACTGTCAACAAGCAAAACGTTTTCAATAGAAGGGGAAGAAATTTTACCGATACAACCGATTTCTATGATTTTTCCTTTGTTATTCTGTCCAAATGTTACAAATCACCATTTTTTGGTTTGAGGGATGCAAGCATTAATTGGTCACCTCTCATGTCTTGAGTAAGCGCTATCAAGATACCGCATCCCCTCTTTGAATGAGAACTTGAAACATACCTGCAAGAAGAATCAATTTTTGATTTTTGGCATCCAAATTTTCTTAGATCTTTTAGAGTTAGTTCCTTGAGGATGCATTCCCTTAGAAACCCAAACCTTCTTGACAGATAACTTAAAAGATTTTTTTTGTGGACAATGTGTGACAGTGTATCCATATTCATAGTAATGAAAACAATTTGTATTTAAGTGATTAGAAGATACTTTAACAAAGATATTTCTTAAGAACTTTTATTTTTTCTTTGGTCTATACCAAATCTCAATTTTGTCGAAAACACATTTTTGCATGTCGAGAAATTTGTCTAAGTTGTTCTTTCTAATAGTGAACTCGTAAATAGTTTTAGTAAGGTCTTCAATCTTTTTATTTAAAACCTTATTTTCATCTTTCAAAACATAAATTTGTTTTGAGAAAGCAAATTTTTCATTTTTCAAAGTTTCTATTTCACACAACAAGGAAAAAACTAACTTTTTTAAAATAGAGTTCTTAGCACTTATTTTTCTCAATTCATCGTGCAAATTTTCAAATGCACTTTACAATTCATCTAAAAAAAATAGGTCAGGTGTTACCTCGTCATCTTCCTTAAGCTATGAGGCATAGATTTGCAACCTTGTTTTCTTTTCTTTCATCATTAGAGCTGTTGTCATCGCTTTTGCCCCATGCGGCTATTATAGCTTTTTTGAAACCCTTTTTGAATTGCTTCTTGAGTTGAGAACATTCAGCCTTAACATATCCAGATTTTTTACATTCATAGCAAATGATCTTGTTAGCCTAAGGGCTCTTTATTTTGATTTTGATGATTTTCATAATTCATTTTTTAAGAATAAATATTTTTAAATGGATAATATTTTATATTTTCAAAA
>JAOTRH010179726.1:0-12047 GCA_034768845.1 Heliamphora exappendiculata | reverse complement strand
GGAGCACGGCAGGGTCCTGCTGCTGCTGGGAGTTCCTCCGTGGGGACTCTCAGGGATACGACCATTAGTCTTCCTGCCAGTGGCGTCACTACTACGTAGCCTAGTGCTATGATGGATGCCCTCCTACTCGAGGCAGAGCGTGCCTCTCACCAGGCAACCGAGGAGGAGGCACGGGCAGCCGCTGAGGCACAGGCAGCTGCTGATGCTGCTGCAAAGGCTGACTTTCTGGATCCAAACGCTAGAGAGGGTCACCCTGCACCTTTTGACCCACACACCTATGATTCAGTCCCTCATCGCATAGTATCCCGTGGGATGAGACGCTACGAGCCCCCTACGGGTTCTATTGCTGTTGACGTATTACTGCGGGAGCCTGACCATCACATTTCTCGTCAGCGACCTTCAGTACGCTCTCTATCCTTACCGTTTTAATGCCATAGTATGTTTAAATCTCAAACATAGACGCATGCCTAAGATTCTCGTATGATTTGATATGATGATGATGATTGATGATTTTATTTTGATGTCTTGAATGGAAGATGATGATTGTTGGATGATGATGGAATTTGATCTTAGGTGCCTATGTAATGGAGATTAAAACAATAGGGACACTAGGACTTTGAATAAACAATAAGAGTTGATAATAAAAAAAATTAAATTTTATTTTGAGAAAAACATAAATCTGGGGGAATATATATATATATATATATATATAGAAGAATGGTTAACGTAAAATGGTAAGGGTTGCCTAACGCGCCAGGGCTTAGGATTACTAGGATGCGCATAAATCATGAACCTAAGGTTATGGTGCCTAGTTTTCTAGGACTCGAAAAGAAACCGGGGGGGGGGGCATCACGTACACACGGACCTAGGGCCAGGGTGCCTAGTTTCCTAAGGCTTGGCCTTCAGATATTTTTCTGCATTTTACCCACTCGATCTGTTCTTGATATAATGTCTTCTCTTTACAGGCTGGTCACTATGTTAGAGGTTTCGGAGGATCTGCCTCCGGGGAGGTGTTGGAGAAGTATGATGCCCTTCCTGCCTTAGCTGGGCCATTATTGATGCCTCTGACTTTGCTCGATTCATACCCCTGTTGGGTAGGACGAGCAATGACCGGGTCTGGTTGACGGCTCTGGCTAAGCGATGGTGGGATACCACCAACACTTTCCACTTCACCACCTTCGAGGCTACTCTGACGCCTCTAGACTTTTCCATGATTACAGGCATCCGGGTCGGTGGAGCGCCCATTCCCTTCGATCCATCTATAGCTCGGTCGACTGAAGCGTTGTAGTACTTCCTTAGAGCCGTCCTCGCACAGACAGACAAAGATCGGGTTCGATACACCTGGTTCTTTGAGCTCTTCCGTCACTTCCACTACTTCGAGCCCCGCCACTTTGAGTGGGTAGCCCGGGGTTTTTTGATGTACATGCTTGGTGCCTCCCTGTTTTTGAACAGGGAGAATATCATTCATTTGCATTACCTCGGTGCTCTTGCTCGTTTGGATCAGGTTGCTTTATTTGACCGAGGAGGAGCTGCTCTGGCCACCCTCTACAGATTCATGCAGACATTGACCTGGTTCCCCCAAGAGCTCAGTATGGGGGGATACTGGAGGGTCTGGGAGGTATGTTTTTAGTCTTCTGCTCATCTTTCTTTATTTGTCGTTATGCATTACTGTAATTTTCGGATTTAGGGGTTAAAAATGAGAGAATTCAAAGATGTTTTGAAAAATATTTTAAACACCTTGAAAATTAAATTTTGATAATCCCTTTTGTTGAAAATAGAGTCGCCACTTAGTTTTTGAGAAAAACTAAGAAAAACAAAATTGGCTACTGATCTTGAAAATATTAACCAGAGAAAAAGGGTTCGGGGGCTAAGGTACGAATTGGGGAAGGTGTTAGGCACCCCGTTCGTCCAACCGTAAGATTGACATCTACTAATCATCATTGGTTCTTTAATATAATTTCTCAAATACATGCAAATAAAAAAAATGGGACTGAAGAGAGAACATTCAAAATCAAGTATAAAAAATACATAAAATATGTACATAGCACTCCAAAATAAATTAGTGTCAAAAGAAAATTCATAAATTTTATAACATGCAATTTCTATCTAAATGATACATGAAACACATACCCACATACAATATTGTTTAAACAACCTAAACTAGCATGCTTTAGTTAAAAGAACAAGCATGTTAAGTTATTAAAATTATCTAACTTGATTGCACAAAAATAAACTACACAATTTTGACATAAACTAATCAAATTCTAAACTAATATGTACAATATGCATATTATTGAATTATCTAAAAGCATGTACAAATCTTATGTTAAAGACTAATCAAAACAATAAAATCTAATAACAAATATTTTATGTATTAGCAAGCAAATATTTGAAATTCTAATTTGAAAAAGAAAGAAATAAAAGAAAATTTACAAGCCAAAATAAAATGTTAAAAAGTACTTGTTTAAACCACTAAAAGAAAATCTTATCGTTTACATTTTATATTTTTTTGAACAAAACAAAAGAAATGAAAAATAATATAAATGAAATAAACAAATGAGTTTTTAATTATTGTTCGAGGAGAAAATTACACTATTAACTAGAAAGATTAAAATAAGAAAAATGAGAAGAACATTAACTAACATAAAATGTATTTTTATTTGTTTTGCGCCCTTTTATGATTAATAAAAAAAAGAAAAAAAATACTATGAAAAACAAATTAAGTTAATAGAGGA
Source organism: Heliamphora exappendiculata (assembly GCA_034768845.1). Classification (NCBI taxonomy): domain Eukaryota; kingdom Viridiplantae; phylum Streptophyta; class Magnoliopsida; order Ericales; family Sarraceniaceae; genus Heliamphora; species Heliamphora exappendiculata. Next base: position 9,312 of record JAOTRH010179726.1, on the reverse strand, counting down.
AGATTTTAAAGAAGATTTAACATCTTATACTTTTAAGAGAAAATAGAAAAAAATATAAGAAAATAAAATAGATGAAAAGAAAAATAAAATTTTCTTTTAAAGAGAAAATTATGATATTTTATATGATTTTTGGTTTAACAAAATAAAATAAAAGAAAGATAAAAATGAATCATAAGAAAAGAAAATAGATTTTTTTTGTAAGAGATATGAATACTAATATTATAAGAAAAGGAATGCTAAAAAGAACTTTATTAAAGTTAATAAGAATATAAAAGACAAGAAAAGAAAATTACAATAATTTTGAAAGAAAAGAAAAGAAAATAGAAAGTATAAGTTAGAAAATGAATATTAAACTAAAAAGAAAATAAAATAAAGTATTAGTATTTAAATAAAAAAAAATAGAATACTTAAAGGAAAAGAGATAAGGGATTATGAGAAAAAATAAAGTTGATGTTAAAAGAAAATAAAATGCTACGTCAAAAGAAAAAAAAATACTAGAAATATGAATTGTATTGAAAAGAAAAGAAAAAAGAAATAAATAAAATAAAAACCAGAACATTAAACTAGTGCTTAGAAGAAAAATAAAAAAGAAAATAAGAAAGAAAAATAAATGCTAGAATATTATAACAAAGCTAAGAAAATAAAAGAACACTTAAACTAATATTATAATCAAAGAAATGAGAAATAAATGGTACATTAAGAAAGAAATTACATTAAGCTAAAAAAAATAAATAAGACATTTTTTTTAAAACTACATTACATAAAAAAGTAATACTAAGAAAGAAAATTAAGTAACTATTACATAAAAGTTAAGAATTAAAATGGACTGTTAAATTAATGATACAATAAATGAAATAAAATAAAATGCTAGTAAAAGGAAATTAGACTAATTAGAAGAAAAGGAAAATAAATAATGTTAGAACATTAATTTAACATAAAAAGAAAAAAAAAAGAGAATAAAATGCTAGAATTTAAATGGATGTAATATTGATGATTACAACTATTTTTATGTAAGTGTTTTATATTATAACAATAACGACATTATTTAGTCGTATTGTTAATTGATGTTAGCACTAATTAATGAATTAATTAAAGAAAAAGATAATGTGCTTAGTGTGAAAATGTAAACTACGAAATTAAAGCAACTAGATTAAATAAAATTAAAGCAACTAAATTAAATGAATCAATGTAAATGATGAAAAGATTAACTATGCAAATAAAAAAGAATACATGAATTGAGATAAAATGTAACATGATCACCCCAAAAGAGAGAGAATAGGGGTTAAAAGGACCGGGAATCCAAGCGAGAATACCTGTATTGTTAAGAATCCTCAAGTTAGTGGAATGAGCTCCAATTTTCCAATTCTTGGGGGGGTGATCCAAGCAATGTAGGCTTCAATGTAGATATGGGAGATTAAGGACTCGGTATCTCAGCAGGTTTCGGCGTCGGGGCTCGAGATCGCTCAGTATATCGGCAGAGTCTCTCCTACTCAAAATTCGTCTTGAAAACGTATGCCGGGGTACGGTATTTATAGAATTCTTCAACCAATGACAATTTGACACATTTTGGGACACGCCAAGCTATTTGAAGTTGGCGGCCGCCACAATTCAAGTTAGCGGCTGCTGGGTTGGGAAAGGTTCCACAAGGTTCTATTGGCGGCCGCAACAATGTGAGTTAGCGGTCGCCATGTTGGAGTTGGCGGCTGCCGCTTTTGGCTAGGATTTCCAAGAGGTTCTATTGACGGCCGCCACAATGAGCATGAAGGTCGCCACTTCTGGCAATGACTTAGGAAATAAGTTATCGATGGTTCGGTACAATTTCATTGGTTGTGAAGGTTTTTGATGACTGGGTTCAAATACCGAGCTTGGATCACCTTTCGAGGATCGTACTGAGGCACTATTCCACTTCTTTTCATCATCGGATTCGCCTAAGATTAGGCGAGGTCAAATTGGGGAGTCTACAGTTGCCCCTCTTTGATATAACTTGCATAGCAACGCGTGATGCAAGTTATATCAAAGATTCAGAGACAACAGCCATTTGACCGAGCTGTCAATCTTAGGCCACAAGCACACAAGCATGCATATAATGTTAGTCATACTCAAATTTTCATCGAGCTACCTACGTACTCTCTTTGCTAGGGATCATACCATAACGTAGTTCATGGGGCCAAATGCAAGATAAGAAACATGATGTAGATGCTGACATGAATAAATGCTAACATGATGTAGAGAGGTATAGTGTGATGCAGACATATATAATGCGTGTCAGTTTAGGGTCATGAGGAGGACTAGTCAATTTGCGGTCATGAGGAGGACTAGTCAATTTACGGCCATGAGGAGGACCTAGTCAGTTTACGGTCATGAGGAGGACCAGTCAGTTTAGGGTCATAAGGAGGACTAATGAGTCAGACATTGAATTAATAAGTCAAGTTAAGACTTAAAAATTTGGGACAAAGTGCAGGATAATTAATAATTAAAAACCAAGTTACGGCTTAAAATTTAATTTATCGGGAAGGATAACCGTGAATTAATAGGTCGAGTTTAAGACCTACGAATTTGGAAATCTAGCGTACTAGGTCTTGAGGGATTTTTCTGGCATACCAGGGCTTGAGGGATTTGCCTGGCTTTCTAGGGCTTGAAAGATTTGTCTGACTTTCTAGGGCTTAGGGTGCCTAGTTCTCTAGGGTTTGAAAGATTTGCCTGGCTTTCTAGGGCTTAGGGTGCTTAGTTCTCTAGGGTTTAAAAGATTTTCTTGGCGTACCAGGGTTTAGGGTGCCTACTGGTCATCTTACGAACCTAGAACACTTTGCATATGACTAGGATTTGGAAGAAGTTTGCCTGGCACACTAGGGTAACGAACTGTTGCTGAGGGTTGCTACATGGATTTTAGGATCAAGGGCTCATGTTTTTTGCTTTGGTCTTGAAAAGTTATGCCCCACTGTAGAGGAGTTCACCATCATTTTTAATCTCGTCCCCCAGGAGTTCATGTCAATACCTTTTCTATTCATCATATATCCTTGTGGTCTAACTGGCCAAAAGGTTTCTTTCTTTTTCCATGGGGATTCACATAGATTTTTTCATATCAGTTTCCTTGGTGACTTCAACTATCTGCTTGCTTGCTCGATGCCTTTTGGTTTCTTGTGACGGCCGAGTTAGCACTATTCTGGTGGACATTGCTGAGCGAATAAGGGCAGGAAAGGACTTCCTGCCCCTAGTTCTGTCTGAGATCCTGATTAGTCTAATGCTATCCACCCGGGTGTAATCACGTCTTTTGCCGGTAGTCCTCTGCTTCTCCAAGGTGAAACTCAAATCTCTCTTCTTCTTTTTTTTTTAATTTTTACCGCTCTTCTCTCCTTTTGCTGATTTCTCTCGAATTTTACCATTCTTCTCTCCTTTTTCCACTATCTCCACTTATCTCTCATTTTGCTGGTTTCTCTCAATTCTTATCTCTTTTCTCTCTTCTTAGATCTGGCTGATAGAAAAGGTAAATCTTCCGCAGAAATAGGGTTCGAAAGGGTACACAACGATGTTACTACTAAGGCAGCTTGGAGACAATACTGTCTTCACTGACTGGAAGAGAAATCACTTGATAGTGCCCCTAGTGGCAGATCCCTTAAATGTCTTGCTGATTGATCTATGGTTGTCCTCTTTCTATTATCCACACCAGGCAGTTTGGTCGAGCTCAGATCATATTTCACGGCGTATGGGGTCATATCCATCTTTTCTTCAGACCCCATTTCTGGTGTGGTATTAGGAGGCTTGACCATCTCGTTCACTAATGGAGATGCAAGAGCTACCCCACACTGAGTTCCTAGAGGAGTATAAGGCATGGTTGGTTCAGGATAAAGAAAGCAGAAACAAAGAAGAGGGAGAAGAACAAGAAAGATTTGAAGAACTTGCTTTGCTTTTAGAATTTTGTAGCTGTCTTTTTTTTTAGAGTTTGGGACTTGCGTTCCCGCCCTTTATTTCCAAAACCTTATGATCGCAGCTGAAATAATGAAAATTTCACGTTTATCTGAAAAAGGTTCCTAATTATTTAAAGTTATTTTATTCTTGCAATTAAATAATTTTATTATCAAAACTCAAAGATAAATTTGCATTGATCATTACTCAAATTCAAAGATGGCTAAAACAAAGAAGGTGGTCGAACTTCTTAAAAGAAGCTGTCTACGTTTCCCAAAAAATAGAATCAGGCCATTACGTAGTTCGGGTTCAGTTCACTCTCGGGTATTAACACTCTCTTTTTGTGATGCCCTAACTTTTGCCAAGGTCACCCTTTCAGATTTTTGGCCTTGCGGGTTGCTCTAACTTTTGCCTGAGCTGCCTTTTCAGTTTTCAACTCAGCGAGTTTTTTTATTTTATCTTTATTTTTCTCTCAAGGGTATTATTATTATTATTATTATTATTATTATTATTATTATTATTATTATTATTATCATTTTGAGCTGGTCCAAGTTGATTGGAGTGGAGAACGGGTTATCATCCTGATCCATGAAGATTACAGCACCACCGGTCATAATAGTCTTGATCGGATACGACCTGACCCAACTTGCCTCTTGGGTCGAAAATAAGAGCCTTGATTTCCTTAAGAGCCAAGTTTCTGTCTCTCAGGTCCCGGGTCTTAAAATTTTTTTGTTTAACGCTCGAGCTATCCTCCTTTGGTATCCTTGTATGTGAAATAGGATTTGTAATATTCTTTCATCGAATAAGAGAAGCACTTCCATCAAATTCTTCTGCCATTCTTCTGGGGTTGAGCCGTGTTTTATACTTCTTGATCATTTCAAAGAATTTCTACAACACTATGATATGGCCGTCTCGATCTTGGGACTTCACAATCATATCGTCTACATATACTTCGACTTCCTTGTGTATCATGTCATGCAATAAGATAGTTGCAGCCTTTTGATAGGTTGCCCCAGTATTTTTTAAATTGAATAGCGTCACAGTAGGTGCCCCACAATGTAATAAATGTCATCTTTTCTCTATCTTTTGGGTTCGTTAAAATCTGATTGGACCTGAAGAAGCCATCCATAAATGATAAAAGAGCGTGCCCCGCTGTACTATCTACCAAGATGTCAATGCGCGATAAAAGTCATCCTTAAGACTACCCTTGTTGAGATTCTAAAAATTCACACAGACTCTGATGCATCCATCCTTCTTCAAGACCAGCACAATGTTGGCCACCTGCTTCGGATACTTGATTACCATAAGAAATCCAGCGTTGATCTACTTGGTGACTTATTCTTTGATTTTTAGAGCCCATTCCAGCCGTATCCTTCTCAATTTCTATTTGACCGGTTTAGCATCGGAATACGAAGGGATATGGTATTGAATAATATCGGGATCAATTTTGGGCATATTCTCCTATGATCATGCAAAAATATCTTCGAATTTTTTTTAATAAAGTCATTAATTATCCACGTTAAACTGAAAATAAAGAAGAACCAATTTGGACAATTTGTGAATTAATTTCATTGCCCAGATTTATTGATAAAGTTTCTTCAATTATTGGTTGGGCACGCATATCTTCTTCTCTTTTTTTTATTAAAGCTTTTAATTCTTCGGGGACATCCCATTCGAATTGAAAATTATTAGAAAACGTACAAAATAAATGAAGCAACGCAGAATAATCAAAACCTTCGTTTATTTCATTGATATCAAAGAGAGCAGAAATTACAAAAATCCTAAGCAAAAGAAAAGGGTGCACAGATAGATGTTCCCTCAAACTCGACATTCAACTGATCAGAACAAAGCAGAAACTTACAAAACTCTAACTTAACTCGAGGCTTGAATCATACAAAATACAAGAATTTAAAAATCAGTTGTGACATTCAGTGCAGATAGAGGTGGAATGACCTTATTGTCAATGAGATCCTGAATGTCATGACAGAGTTTCAGACAGTTGTCAATTGGGTGTCCATGGCTCTGATGGAATGAGCCATATAAGGTGGGATCGTAGCGTAGCGGTAAAGGGTTAGGATGCGGCATTGGATCAAGAAAGCTTCATCAGTCCTTTCTCGACAAGTCGATTTAAGGCCGTGGACAGAGAGATATTAAGGGGAGTAAAAACTCTCATTGGCATTTTTGGCTGCGACGACTGGTCATTTCTGGGAGGAAGTGATGAAGGTGAAGAATTTGGTCGATCTGATTGGGGGTTTAGCAAATTCACCTCGTTAGAGCGAGATGCAAGGTTAGTGGAAGAGGTGTGATGGTTTTGGTTGTTGGATGGGTAAGGTCTTTTCGGCTTTTGGCTTGACTCAGCCTCCTCGATATCACCAGATTGGATTGCATCTTCTATCTGAACCCTAGTATCAAATAACTGCTTGAATGTAGAGAGCGGCTGTGTGATCAAATAACGCTTCAGTGGAGATTGGAGATTCTTGACTAGAATCCTCACCTGTTCCTTTTCTGTTGATCGATTTATCATTTTAGCTACCTTTTCCCTCCACCTGCTCAGAAAGTCCACAAATGACTCTTTGCTTTCTTGACGAGTGGTCTCTAGCTCCCGAGTGATTACATCTAGCTGGACATTGTAACTGTATTGACTGATGAATGCAGTGACTATATCTTTCCAAGTTCTAATGTTAGCCACTTTCAGATAGAGGAACCATCTTTGTGCTGCCCTAGAAAGTGATCGGTGGAATAACTAAGCCTTAAGCTGGTCATCAATCCCCATGGGGGATAAGGTTCCGACATACATTCTCAGATGATTGCGGGGATCTCCGGTGCCGTCGAACTTCTCCATCTTTGGTATTTTGAACTTTTTTGGCAATTTTGCATCTGAGAACAGGCATAAACCGCCTACACCCAGCATATATTTTTTTACTCATTTTGCCTTTCTCAGTACCTTCTCCATTCAATCTTCTCTGCCAGCATGGATTTCCTAGACTGAGCTGTAATCTCTTCTTCTACCACCACCGGGCGAGAAACCCTAGGTGGTACAGTAACTTGTGGTGCATCATGTGCCTGATTATCGTTTCAAAAGTCTTCGTCGTTCTTATTTATGTCATTCGACTGTCCATTCACAATAGGCAAACGGGCCAGAATCGCCCGGATCTTCCCCTGACATTGCACTTGAACCTGGGTCTGCTGTTCTACGGCTCTTTGTATATCAGTGATCGCCCTCATCAGAGCTGTCAAGTTCATTTTGTTTTCTGCCAGTTCAGCTGACTCAGTTAGCTGTTTAGATACCCTAAAAAGTCTGCCCGATCCTGACCTCACCCAGACGTGTGTTGACTGTACTCTTCTCGGCTAAATTGTAAACTCACTAAGATACTTGGATCCCAAAAGTAGAATAACCAGCATCAGACACTTCCCGGGCGAACATTTTGACAACAGGTAACCAATATCTCGGATCCCCAAAAAAGTGAATCATGAGTAGACAAACACGGAGACTGAAACAATGCTCCTGTTGGGCTCATGTCGACTGCATAACAGGATAACCTGAAAACTATAAAGACAGTTAAGAATGGGAAACAACTAAATTGTAGAGAAAAAACTCATCTAAAATAGGGAAACGAACAACACTTCGTTAGGAAAACATAGCTACGTTGATCGGACTAATTTGACCTAAAAATTCTAAGAAAAAAAAATGGGCAGCATGACAGTAGGGAAATAGAGCTACGTTGATCGGACTGGTTTGACCTAAAAATTCTAAGAAAAAATGGGCAGCATGACAGTAGGAAAATAACTCTCACGGGTACGACAAGGGTTAGAAAGAAACGAGTCTATCTCAGAAAAAAAGGAGGAAACCAATGACCCGGGAAGATCCCAGAGGGGAAAGAAACCTCCCTAAAAGTATTAAATCAAAACACGGGCATGACCCTGGGAAGAAAACTACGGTAAGAAAAACCGAATGTGGTAAAAACACAAAACCTGGGTAAAAAACACGAAAGAAAAGTTAGCCTGAGCGAAGGATAACAGAAAACTTGGGCCAAACTCGAAGAAAGAACTAGCCTAAACTTGATCAAGACAATCCTAACAATATACAAACAAAACATACAATGAAAAAAAACACATAGTCCTACTTGGGTTAGCATCACCTAGTGGAGAGTTCTAAGTTCACTATATGCAAAAGGTCGATTTTGGTCAATTGAAAATGGTACCTTCTGAATATAGTCGGGTATATACCTCCCATGCAGAACATGGTCAAATAGTATGCCCGAACTCTTTTACTGCACCTATGATAGTGTACAATCAGCAAGGGTTGCCTGTCTCCCCAATAATCCCCGAAACAGATTAACGTTCAGGGTATCAGGTCGACCAGGCATGGGAGTTTTGAAGAACAATACATATGCATGCAAAAATGCAAATGAGAAATTTTGTTGAGAACCAATTATGCTTTTAAGTCTAGCCCTCTTATTTCATTTTAGAAACCAGTCCCCAGCAGAGTCACCAGAAAATACTGTGGCATTGGGATTTAGGGGTTAAAAATGAGAGACTTCAAAGTTATTTTGAAAAATATTCTAAACACCTTTAAAACCAAAATTTGAAAACCCCTTTTGTTGAAAATAGAGTCGCCACTTATTTTTTGAGAAAAACTAAGAAAAATAAAATTGGCTACTGATCATGAAAACGTTAATCAGAGAAAAAAAAGAGTTCGGGGGCTAAGGTACGAATCGGGGAATGTGTTAGGCACCCCGTTCGCTCAACCGTAAGGTTAGCCTTTTCTAATTATCATTGGTTCATTAATATAATTTCTCAAATGCATACAAATAAAAAAAAATGGAGTGAAGAGAAAATATCCAAAATCAAGTATAAAAAAATACATAAAATATGCATATAACACTCCAAAACAAATAAGTGTCAAAAGAAAAATCATAAATACTATAACATGTAATTTCTATCTAAAGAAAAAATGAAACATACCCACATGCAATATTATCAAAAACCACTTAAACTATCATAATATACAAAATAATAAAACATGTTATAAGCTATCAAAACTACCTGACATGAATTTGCTATAAAAAAAAGAAAAATCAAACTATCCTAAACATGCTTTCAAATAAAGAAATTAAAACTTGCGTTTTATCAAAATTAACTAGATTAATCTCAACGTGATGAATTAATAAAGAAATAAGAAATATAAAATAAAAAATGCATAAAAGAGAAAAATGTTATATTAAAAGAAAGTCTACTTAACAAAAAAATTTAAAATATGAGTTTTGTAATAAAAGAGAATTTAAATATTTAAAAAAAAATAAAAAGATTTAACAAGATATGAAAGGTAGATAATGCTATTAAGAAGAAAATCTAATTATTTACATAAAAGATGAAAATAATAAGAATAAAAGAATATTAAAAGATATC
>JAOTRH010179715.1:0-12049 GCA_034768845.1 Heliamphora exappendiculata | reverse complement strand
CACTAAGCACATTATCTTTCTCTTTAATTAATTCATCAAATTAGTGCTAACATGATTTAACGATACGACTAAATAATGTCATTATTGTTATGATATAAGCACTTACATAAAAATGGTTGTAATTGTCCATATTACACTCATTTAATTCTAGTACTTCATTTCTATGCTTTTCTTTTCTTTTTATGCTAATTTAATGTTTTAGCATTATTTACTTTTCTTTTCTTTTAATTAGTCTAATTTTCTTTTATTAGCATTTCATTTTATTTCATTTCTTGCTCAATTATAATTCTTAGTTTTCATTTAATAGTAATGTAATTTTCTTCTTTAGCGTTTACTTTTTCTTGTAATGTAACTTTAAAAAGTCTTATTTATTTTTCTTTTAGCTTAATGTAATATCTTTCTTAATGTACTATTTATTTTTTCTTTCTTTACTTATAATATTAGTTTAAGTGTTCTTTTACTTTCTTAGTTTATTCTAATATTCTAGCATTTATTTTTTTCTTTCTCATTTTTTTTTCTTTTAGTTTAATATCCATTTTTCTTTTAAGCATTAGTTTAATGTTCTTTTCTAATCTATTATTTTTTTATTAATTTTAATAAAGTTCCATTTAGCATTCCTTTACTTATAATTTTAATATTCATTTTCCTTATAAAATTTCATTTTTCGACACTAGAGGCAAAAAGTGTTGACACCAACAGAAAATATGTCGACACAAAAGAAGAAATTTCAAATTTTCAAGCCAGGGAATTGGGTAACGGTGGAAAACAAACCCTAGCAATAGAAAAAGCTTCTTAACCCCAAATTAAACCATCCAAACAACCCTTTAGCAACCCACGGACATACACAAGCCCAAAACTACCATAAAATGCCAAGAAAAACACTCGAACCCCGATTCCCTCCAACCAAAAACCCCCAAAACGATTTTAAACCAAAACTCCACTTATAAATTGATTTTTCATGCATTTTTAAATGGTAAAAATACACACAATTACACATAGCACCCTTATAAAATACGAGAGTTTAGATCCTACCTCGTTGAGTAAAAACCTTGACGCTTCAAACCACGTGCAAAATTGAACTTTGCCGAAATAGAATTTCGTCCGGATAAACGCGTAGCCCCCCACGAGGAGACTAAGGAGCTGCTATCTGATCGTCAAAAACTGAGCCCCGAGCCCTCGAGAATCTAGAGAGAAGGTAGAGCTTTGGTTTTGAAAAAAAAAACTTAGCCACCAAGTTTTCAAAAATATCTCAACAAAATATCTTAGGCTAGATATTTATAAGCCACGAAAATATTTTTTTTAAAAAAACGCACCGTAACGCCCGACGACCTCGGAAACCAACCCTGCATGCATATCTAATCCCGATCATACATCAAAAAGCATATAACATGCTATAACAAAACGATAACCAACATGTTTTAAAACGCTAAAAAAAAAAATGGGTTAGGGTCTCACATTTCTCATCCATTACCGGCAGTGTTATGGGTGGGGAACCCTGGAATTTTTATTGGCTTTGATACGTGCCTTAGCCTTCTATTTGGGGTGATGTAGTTTGTTTGTAATTATCATATATATATTAGGTCAAGATGTCCACGTCCAGTCTAGGCTGCTATGTCCCTCTCATAAAGCCATTTTTTGTTGAGGCAGAGTAGGGGAGCAGTTTGTTTTGTTTGCACTTTATAGAGCTTCTGTGCTGGTTTGTAGCTTTGTTTTGGTTAGTTAACATTTGGAATGTAAGGCCTGGGGTATGCCCCTTGTAAACTTGAGCTTTTTTCTTTTCTTTTATGCTACATTTAATTACCCCCCAAAATATTTATCATCAATCCTATACTAGGACATGAGTTCCGTTAATAATTAATATTCACCTTACACGTAATGTCATTATCCAATTCATCAAGTTTATTGACCTATAAGAAATCTCACTCTCTAATGAAACAAAATAATAAACACAAAATATGTGTGTCTATTAATTTTTTCGAGAATAAGAGTATAAGTACTCATAATAACCATTCAGTATTAATTATTTATACAGTCAGTATGAAAATAATTAAGCTAAGATGGTCTTATTAATATACACAAAATATACTAACACAGTAAGTTAGAATTATACAGTTCCTTATAATCAAGATAGACCTACTAAAATGCTGTGTTATAGTCCTACCAATAGTGTATCCAATTCTAACTAAGATTGTGAATAAAAGGCTTATATTCCACAACAACCGATAATCTAATCTTTTGTGTGTAAGATAAGCTCTACACACCAGATCATCTATTATGAAGAATAAAAGACACACATGTAGAACATTAAATAAATAATGCAGTACAAAAATTTTTTATCCGAATTCTTATTAAAATGGAAATAATAAATTCTATTGATAAACAAAATAAATACCAAAATCCATTACACAAAAGCATGGGTTTTAGTATATATCTGTAACAATCTCCCACTTAGACTCAAAGTCACACAACCATGCATCTCACTCGCATTCCTTCTACGTGACTTTCAAAAGTCTTGGCTGGTAAGCTCTTCGTAAAAGGGTCTATTGATCGGTATGTAAAAGTGCCGATCAAATCCTACAAAGTATGCTTCGCTAAACCTTGACTGTGTTTGTTAATATGCTTTAGTAATATTTTAGTGTTAGTATCAGAAGAAGCGAGATGGTGGGAAAATGGGCTAAAATGGACCAAAAAGTGAAAAAGAGCGCAAAAGAAAAAATTCAAGGCAAAATCATCCAGACGGACACACCTGCGTCTTGACGGGATCGAGATAGAAAGAACTTTTTTCTAAACGGACGTATTGGGCGTCCGAACGAAATACCCACTGGAGCAAAAGCGTTCAGATGGACTTACTTGTGTCCGGATGGAATGAGTAGTCACAATTTGATTAAATCTCTACCCTTTTTTCGCGTTGAGTACTACTATAAATAAGAGGCATGGGACTTTAGTTCTAATAATTCCATATCTTCAAAAAAAAGATTAAAGACTCTTCAAGAGGTAGCTCTGGAGGCTCGGGATTCCTATCGTTGTCGATTCTTCATGGATTCGAGCCGAAACATAATTGGCTGATCTTCTCTTTCCTAGGGGATAATGAACCTCTAGTCGTTATTTTAGGATTAGTTTAAAATCTTTGTTTCTTTTTAATTTAGATTCAATTCGTTGTATGATTTTAAGACATTCACTTCTAATCAATGAGTTTTTAATTTAATTATCTAGTTCCGTTCTTACTTTCCGTGAATGTAAAAAAGAGATCATACAACTGCTAGCTGTTTTTGTTCTTATTCAAAATGTGAGATATTATATGCTTTGATAGGACGGGTCATGCTCCATACAATCCGTGACATGATCTGAAATATGATATGCCAAGTTTAGATTTGACCTTATCCTCTTGATAATTCATGTCAGTTTTCTAGTCGTGACAGGATTGGATTGAACCAATTGAGAGAAATAGAATCTAAATGAAACTAAAATATTGGATAGGGTGGATTCAAACCTTAGGAATCTTGGATATCCTTTAAAGTTGGTTTTATTAACTTATTTTATTCAAATCAACAATATTTTATAATCTTAATCTAATTCTATTTCAAATTAATATGAGATACTAATTTGAGAATATCGTAATTTATTATATTTGTCCTTATTAGAACGATACCTAGAATTAATCACTATTCTACCAAATAGTAGTTAATTTTAGGATTTTAAATATTAATTTTGGTACGGTACGACAACGCATTAATTTTTGACGCCGTTGTCGGAGACAAAAAGGATGGTTGAGTATTTTTAGAACAGTTCTAATTTTAATTTGTTCTTTAGGAATTGATTTGATAGTTTAGGATTTTCATATAGTTTTTTTTTTTTTTTACTTTTCTGTTAATTAACTGCAGATTGCTCGGCGTTGAAGGAAGTCTGGTGCGGATACTGAATCTTACCAAAGCATTGTATGTTTTCATTAATTTCTAAGTTCCTAAAAAAAATACACTGTGTACCCACCGTTCCAACTTCACCCCTCTTTTGAGGATTTTTTGATATATCTAATCTCTTTCTCCTTTATCTTTTTCTTCATCTTCTTTCTTCATCCCTATCCCCCATTTCCCATCCCACCATCTTTTATTATTATTATTTTTTTTATAACGAAGGAACCACATCAACGCAGAACCCTTTGGACCCATCCCTAAAACGTAAACCTCCAGATACCTACAATCACCTACAAACTGCAGGTATCGGTTTAGTCAGTGTGCTTCCAGTGGGAGTCGAAAACAAAACCTCCGAGTTTACTGCTGATTCCAATAACGATCTTAAACCACTGGGCTACCGACGGGTCATTATTATTACTATTATTATTATTATTATTTCTTTTCTTATTCTTTTTCTTTCTTTCTTTTTTTTTAACTTTTTTTTATTTTGTTACTATTTTTATTATCTTTCTTAAAAATAAAAAAAGTACCCTTTCAATCTTGGAACCTTATCTTACGTGACTACTCCACCCCTTATTTTGGGAGATTTTTCTTTATCCTCATTTTTATCACCCCCACATTGTTATCTACCACCAACCCCCATCCTTATCTTTTTTTTGGTTATTTATTATTATTTTTTATTTTATATTCTTCTTATTATTATTTATATTATTAGTTTTATTATTTTAATTATTATTACTAGTATTAGTTTTCTTTCTTTTTCTTTTTTAGATTCTTTCTTCTGTTCTTTTTCTTTTATTCTTAGAAAAAACATAAAAAATGTCACACTCCAAACTCCGGGTCATGCAAAAAGCTACAGAACAACCAGCAAACTGCCCAAACAAAAGGGATTTAAAAACAAGAAGACCAAACAAGGCCAAAACCTTTGTAAAAACGTACTGCCGTGGGTTTATTGATTTAAAAGAATAGCCAAAAGACTACAGTTATAGCCCCACAAGCTAAACTTTTAAAAACAAAATACGCATTTTGAATAAGAAAATCTTTTCGTTTTAAAAGAAGCTTAGGCCATTCCAAAATCGATCTCGAAGCACAAAGGTTTATGTGAAGCAAAAATCATTTGAAAAACCCGCTTGTAAACCGTTGATCCCAACAACGTAAAACGTAGTATGAAATTACGAAAAACAACAACTAACCCAAGGTTCTCTCAAAAACATTAAAACATGCATAGATCCATAGAATAGTATACGATTTACAACATATTATCTCAAAACATGAAACATATGCAGAAAGGTATAAACTATCTAACAAAGACAAGATAATATGATCTTGTCATTAGACTCCTCCGGGCATCACCAGGTCAACCTACTGGACAACGCTTACCTGAAAAAGGTTTTACAGCAAAATTCCGCACCGTGAGCCGAAACCCAATAGAAACAGACTATAAAACTATAAAGCTGGTTATGTAATCATAAGCATACAAGCTCAACCACAGGAGCTAAAAAGGTTTTCCATCCTGAAAATAACCAGTTTTTCATCAGGCTAACAGGAACCTCAAAACGGTTTTATTTCATAAAACCCTATATTTTCGTCCTCAAAACCATGCATATCACATAGTGGGAGCTAACTCAACCACAAAGCAAAAAGGTTTTACATCATAAAATCCCAAGTTTTCCCATCAAACTCCCAAAACAGTTTTCCTTTCACAACCAAGCATTTCAACAATGCAAAACCACATTTTTATAGTTGAAGGAAAACGGTAAGCAAAACGTTATTTTTCCACTCGGATCACACACCGAGGAAAGATAAAAGATATTTTCCACTCGAAACACACACAGTTGAGAAAAATAAAATAGTATGCTCCACTCAGGCTAAACCACCGAGAAGAAAAGATAAAATATAATCCACTCGGAACACGCAGCCGAGGATAAAGTAAAATGAATCTTATGTACCGACTCCATCACAAGGGGACAGAGGTAACAACTATAGACTCCTACCCATTACCTAGTTTCAGCATCACTCAAGACCTACTAGGTAATGACAAGTTCTATACGAAGCACCACGACATAAAATCTAACTTTACGGGCAACAACCCAAGGGAAAAGAGCACCCAAACCGACCTTCTTTACTAGAACTACCCCGAAGGATAACAAATGTACCTACACTGCGCACGTTTTTGAACTTTCACCGAGGGTAACTCGTGCCAAATACTCGTCATCCCGGCACATCTAGAGAATTATTTCATAAAAACCGTACCGTAGCTCAACTACAAAAATATTTTTGTAAAATACATTATACATGTATATAGATCCATCCATCAACATGGAGATCAAAAAAATATTTCAAAATATTTTTTTCCTTTTTCAATAAAACGTTTCAAAACCTGATACTCAACCCTAAATGCGAGCTCTAAAAATCCAAAATACTAAGTGTTGAGATTTTCATCAAAAATCATCATTTTTCACCGTTTTCAACAACACCTTTTGAAAACCATAAAACCACATGCCATACGATGTAATAAGCCAAGAAAAGCAAAAAACATGCCTTTTACCCGAAAAACTAAGGTTTAAACATAAATATGACATTTGTGTATTTTTTACCCGGTAAAAACACATATAATTGCGTACAACACCCTTATACAGCAATAGGGTCTAGAATCCTACATCGGCGTGTCAAAACTCGAAGCCTCAAAAACTGAACCTCGACAAAACTGAATTATGCTCGATTATATGCGAAGCCCCCAGCACCACACCAAGAATCCGTAGTCCGATCGCTGAAAATCGAGCCCTAGGCCCATCAAAATCTAGAGAGAATGCAGAGAGAATACTAGATCTGATATGAAAATAAGTCAAAATATTTCAAAATATCTCCAAACACTTATATTTATAAGCCACACACAAATATATCACAGGTCACTCAACTGGACCCCAATCCAGTCGACTGAAAAACCTTCTGGAAAGTTAAAAATATCTCACTGCCTCAAGTCCAATCGACTGGACCCTCTTAGTCAGTCGACTGAGCCACCAAAAACCCCACTTAGTCGACTGAACTCACCTATTCAGTCGATTGAAATCCTCACTGGAATTTGCTCAAATTGTTTTCTGCTACAGAACATGTTTTATAGCCTAAACACTTGCCAAACAAACCTCTTTCTAACCCGAACAAGCGTAAAACTCATACGCACATCCTGTTCTATTTTGAAGAAACAAAACCCCAATATAATGAGATCAAAGGTTAACTCAAACTCCGTCAACAGTTAAATTATTCTCAAAATAAACTAGGTCTGGGTCTCACAACTCTTCCCCCCTTAAAAGAATTTTGTCCTCGAAATTTAACACAGCTTTGCATGCCAAACACTGCCCATCAATCATCAGCAACCTCTGATGCAATCTCAACAACACTATACAACAGCAGAAATGCCCCAGCAATGCTGTACAATTGCAGACATGCCTCAACAACTAAAACCCCAAATCTAGAGTTGTCACATAACTAATACCAAGAATACACATCCGTAAGGAATCAATCTCCACATAGACTGTTCACACGTGCAAATTCCACTGACATCATTGTCATTTAGGAAACATCCATAAAACATCGAATCAAGATCCAACTCACGCTACCAAATCCCAACACAAAACTCTCGCCAACACAACTACTCCAGCAACAAATGCAAAGCAAGAGACCAATTCACCAAAGTACCTGATCTCAAACATGCTCTATGCTCGAACACAAAGACTTCACCCTCGTCCTCATTATCACATACTAGCTCAATCACATGTCACAATACCCACCAAGGACTATCTCCACAAGTCCGAACACACGACGTCGAACTCTGACATCGATAACGTGAAGTCACACACCCCGTACACAAACTTTACTGAAATCCTGATGATCATCAGATGACCACCGACTTTGATACCACATCATCACCCTACAAATGCCAACATTAACACCACTGAAGCAGACATGCGGCCGATCCATGAGCAACAACACAACACTCGACTCCAAAGAGAAGCTCACCAGAGAGAAGTTCACGTAACTCACCTGGAATACTAAAGAATGTATCTCAGCAAACCCTCCGATCTTCATCCTCTACTCGAACTTTTATCACGAACCCCAATTCTCACCCAAGAGAAACATCTGGTGGCACACCATTGTCTGGGACAAGGTTTCAAACAACCAAAACCGACCTGGGATCACAGTCACAAAGTCACCTGACTCCAGCGAGTCACTCGACCAAACACGTCACGTAGACAGAACATTTCATTGGTATCCAACAACCTATATCAACCAAATCATAACTCCTGTGCAATAGCACGTCACTGCACATTACTGCACAACTCAACGTCTCGCCATCAAATCAATAATACTAAGGCTACAGATCAACCTCAAATCAAACACAATCTCCGTCGTTTGAAAAATCAAACATGATCCTTGTGATCCAACAAAGCGAATAGGTCGACTCACATATAGCATCAACTCCAACGAAGAACACATACATCAATTCCTTGAATCCACAATAGCAGAATAGTCGAACCCAAGACACCAACCAAAACTTAATTCTTACACTTAGCAATTTCCTCACTAAACTCATCACGGCCCTTCTGTTCCATATCAAGCAGTCGCGTCGGTCCAAATAGGCCACGCCAACCAAGGCTTCCCAAATATCATATCCTTCCTGATTCATACTTTATCATAGTCTCGGGACTACCATCCACACAAACAACAGTTATGCCGAAGCACAACACTTACCACAGTCGACAACCACTCCTCGACTCCAAGAACTCTAAGAATTCTGAGCAGCTCAAAGCTCTAACTAGGACCCAAGCGAGACTCACAAAAGTCTTCCAGAAACCCACCATACACATATCACAGCCGCACTATTCTGACAAAATCCACGCTCTGCCAAGAGCTAGAGACACAACCACACGCGCACAACAGTCAATGATCCTCAACTGATCATTGGAAAGAGCGCTACGTCTCAACACCAACTCTCTTGTCTATAAAAAATAAACAACATAAGGGACGCAACCCATATGATTCAACTATCATACAAGCAAGCCACACTAACTAGGTTACCATTACCTATCATGTTTACCACACTCACACGTACTCCTTTACGGTCTTCCACCGTGAGATAATACCAACCCCATCATGCAATTCTTTACGGTTCCCAACCACGGGAGCAATCGAATCCCAGGTCACACAAAGAGACGTTCAGATGCAGAGCGTCTCGCACCACGCGTCGAAGCCACGAAGAATCCGTCTTATAATCACCCAATCAAGGTGACACAAGTCCCTGAGTCACAACTCCAAGGGTCACACACGGGTACAAACCCACTGAGATTCCACAGGCTTATAACACAACCAAATTTGAACCAATCAAGAACCTGATATCTCCATCTAACCGAGATGAAATAACTCGCACCAGACAATCATCTACAAGACAATCATCTACAAGAAAACTCTCTCTCTCCTTCCATCCAAAGGAAAGAAAAGGGCCAACAAGAAATCATGACCCAACCTCAGCGTACTGGAGTACTCCCCAACACTTAGCCTCTAAGAACTCTGTAAGTCCTACCTTGAGGCCATATTGACTACAGTCACACAGCTGCTGTCAACCACGATCACGATACTCAGATCATTCGCAACTCATACTCATTTCCACATCATTGATCTCACGCACTCATAACTCATGTCTCAAACCTCAAGGAGGTATACAATGTCCAAGGTCATCAGAACTACTCTGACTACCTACAACATGCTCAGATGCTACACTGACTACCGTCAACATCCTGTTGATCACCATCAACATCCTGCTGACCAGTCTCAATATCCTACTGTTAGGGATATTCCTAGAACCACTCATGTTTTGCTATCTCAACATACACCCGGCTAAGGATTACTACGCTCCTACCCACTATGTTCACATCTATACCCCATCTTGAGTACACGGCTTATGGCATAGCATGGCTCAAGACGTACTTAATTCATCACACGGCCAAAACCACGTACATCAAAAATCTTAAAGGAATAATCACTATCCCCAATCTAAGCATAACAACTAAGATCTAGGGTTTCCAACACCCCATCGCCCCTACTCGCAAGGATATCCTTAACACCACTACCACTTCCAGTAACTTACCCTCTAGTGAAGCCAGTTACCCAAGCTAAAGCCATCAACCATGCTTCGACTACACCTGAACAAAACTCTGCTCAAACACTCAACAAACACCAACTGAGGCCATCCTCATGCGGCTAAACCCAACTCACTATCGAGTTCTACAACGTACCAAGTGATCAACGCTTAACCCATAACCTTGTCTCTGCAATAATCACTACAACCACTGCAACCGAGTCGCACATCCAAGACCCAAACCATAGTCTCGTCGTCTCTAAGGGTGTACAGGTTATATAGAAAGAAAACACGAAACACAACAACCTAAGGTCGATCTATCATGTTACTTTTACCACATACCACATAGTCATGCTAACACAACACCAATACCGAGGAGAACCGACAAGAATGACGCGTCACTTTGGATAACCCACTTAGATTCCTTGCTAGAAATCACGTCCATGAAACGCGTTTCTAACTTGGCTCCCAACTTTGTTAATCCAAAGGCCCGAAGGCAAGACTAATCAATCCTAAGGTCCAACCTCCATGCTCACATAGACATGACATCAATAGCTCAGGTGCAAAACACATGCAACCAAGCACACACACATCCTCATAAGGTGATGCACCCTCTTCCCACGGCTCTTAGCTATTCGAATCCAGAGTTCTGATACCAAGTTGTCACGCCCCAAATTCTAGGTCATGCGAAAAGCCACAGAACAGCTAGCAAATTGCCCAAACAAAAGGGATTTAAAAACCAGAAGACCAAACAAGGCCAAAACCTTTGTAAAAATGTACTGTCGAGGGTTTATTGATTTAAAAGCGTAGCCAAAAGACTATAGTTACAGCCCCACAAGCTAAGCCTTTAAAAACAAAATACAAGTTTTGGATAAGAAAATTTTTTCGTTTTAAAATATGCTTAGGCCGTTTCAAAATCTACCTCGATGTACAAAAGTTTATGTGAAGCAAAAATTATTTGAAAAATCCATTTGTAAACCGTTGATCCCAACAACGTAAAACGTAGTATGAAATTACGAAAAATAACAACCAACCCAAGCTTCTCTCAAAAGCATTAAAACATGCATACATCCATAGAATAGTATACGATTTGAAACATGTTATATCAAAACATGAAACATATGCAGAAAGGTGTAAACTACCTAACAAAGACAAGATAATAGGATCTTGTCATCAGCCTCCTCCAGGCATTATCAGGTCAATCTACTGGACCACGCTTACCTGAAAAAGGCTTTACAGCAAAATCTCACACCGTGAGCTGAAGCCCAATAGAAACAGACTACAAAGCTGTAAAGCAGGTTAAGTAATCATAAGCATACAAGCTCAACCACAGGAGCTAAAAAAAATTTCTATCCTGAAAATCACCAATTTTCCATCAGGCTAACACGAGCCTCAAAACGGTTTTATTTCATAAAACCCTACATTTTCGTCCTCAAAACCAAGCATATCACATAGTAGGAGCTAACTCAACCACAAAGTTAAAAGGTTTTACATCATAAAACCCCAAGTTTTCTCATCAGACTCCCAAAACAGTTTTCTTTTCAAAACCAAGCATTTAAACAATGCAAAATCACATTTTTACAGTTGAAGAAAAACGGTAAGAAAAACATCATTTTACCACTCGGATCACACACCGAGAAAAGATAAAATATATTTTTCACTCAGAACACACACAGCCGAGGAAAATAAAATAGTATGCTCCACTCGGGTTAGATCACCGAGGAGAAAAGATAAAATATAATCCACTCGGAACGCGCAGCCGAGGATAAAGTAAAATGAATCCTATGTACCGACTTCGTCATAAGGGGACAGAGGTAACAACTATAGACTCCCTCCCATTACCTAGTTCCAACATCACTCAAGACCTGCTTGGTAATGACAAGTTCTATACAGAGCACCATGATGTAAAAGCTAACTTTATAGGTGATAACCCGAGGGAAAAGAGCACCCAAACTGACCTTCTTTACGGGAACTACCCCGAAGGATAACAAAGGTACCTACACTG